>VMDO01003129.1:0-58930 GCA_007922755.1 Pedetes capensis
GGAAAGTTAGGGAACCTACTTCTAGAGAGTCCATGGGCAAAAGAACTCAAAAGGGTATTAGAAATGTTTGAACCGGATAATAAAATCTCATCATATCAGATACAGCTGGATGGGGAATTTATACCTTTTAATGCTTACATTAGAAAAGCAAAAAGGTGAAAAAAATTATCTAATCTTCTGCCCTAAGAAATTTAGGGGAAAAAGATAAACCAAGCTAAGCAGAAATATGGAAACAATAAAGTAAGAAATCAATTAAATAGAAAAAGGGCAAATAAAGAATGTCAAACAAATCTTAACATTTTGGGTCTTCAAAAATTGATAAACACCAGCTAAACTAATCAAGGAAAAAGAAATCACAAATTATAATATTAAGAATGCAATGGAAGCTGGGCATGGTGGCTCATGCCTGTAATCCCAGCACTTGGGAGGCTGAAGCAGGAGATCAATGCAGCCTGGTCCACCTAATGACTTCTAGGAAAAAAATAGGATCATCACTACAAATCATGCAGATATTAAAAAGATAATAATGGAATATTACAAGAACTTTATGATGACAAGTTTCACAAATTAGGTAAAATGTAACAATTCCTTCTTGTTGTTAGGTGCCCTCAAGTTGGGTCTGGCTCATAGAGACCCTATGAGCAACAGAACTAAACACTCCTCAACACTGTGCCATGCCCAGCACTATGGCCGTGCTTCTCTGCTATTCATAGGGTTTTCAATGGTGGATTGTTTTTTGGGAGTGGGTTGCTGGGTCCTTCTCCCAAGCCTACAGCACCTGGTGTTCCGAGGCAGTCTCCCATCCAAGTACTAACCAGGCCCAACCCTGCTTAGCTTCCAGGATCTGACGAGAGATTAGATGCCAGGGTGGTACAGCTGTGGGCAACAATTCCTTAGAAGACACAAATTACCAAAACCAATCCAAAATTATACAAAAAATCCAAATAATCTTTAAATGCACATTCATAATTTAAAACTTTCCCATAGCCAGGAACGATGGCACATGCCTGTAATGCTAGTGCTCAGGAGGCTGAGGCAGGAGGATCACTCTGGGTTTGAGGCCAGTCTGGTCTACACCGCAAGTTCTAGGCCAGCCTGGGCTACACAGCGAGACCCCCCCACACACAAAAGGCAGGGTCTTCTCACAAAGAAAACTCCAAACCTGGATGACTTTCCTGTCAAATTCTTTTTGAAAAGAATATTGATTTTACATAAATTCTTTTTTCAACTAGCAGGGGACACTTCATAATTCATTTTAAAAGGCCTACATAAACCTTATGTCTATGTTTCATCTTTCATGAACATGAGCACAAAAATCCTTAACAAAAGATTATCAGATAAAGTTCAGCAATATATAAAAAGAAGCAGTTGAAGATATAAAGATATTCTGTCTACCACCAAAATGTTCTCCTTTCCCAAATTCAAATATTTGTTTTGTTTTGGTTTTGTATGGAATAAACTACCTGGGTCTGGAAATTAAATGAACTGAGTTCGCAGATTGAAAAGATTTCATTAACTTTATACTGTAATCTATGGTTGCAAATTTGCATAAAGCAGGATTGTTTTTTAATAATAACCCAGAAATTGGAAACAGAGAAATTAAATTTTAAAAGAAAAGTTGAAGCCAAAAGCAGTATTGAAAATGCACACCGTGAAGTCTTTCACTGCAGACGTGGGTCATAGATGTTCCAAGATTCTCCAGCCTCAAGGAAGAGGGAATCCCTGGTAACAAGCACCAAGTAAGAAGGAAGCCACACTATTTCTAGTGCCAGGAAGAAATCTCTCTTGGGCATGCTCAAGGAGAAGGCTGGGTGAGACACAGTAAATCTCATCCTCAAAGCCATTCTTTAATAGATGCAGCTTTGAGTTTAAAGGTATGCTTATTGTAATGTCTCTCAATTAAAGAGCAGGGGCCTACTGCCAAAAGTAATGGGGGTGGGGGAAGCCGCCCATAATTTGGCCTGGCCACATCTCTCTTAGCACATGTTATGTAACTGGTTCCCCAGCCTTAAGAATTTTGCAACTAGAAATTTCCATAGACAGCCTCCACATACCCAAGATATTTGTATCTCCATGGATGCAGACATGATTGTTAAGTTGTCCATATCAACATCTACAGCATATGCTCTGGGCTATTTCTTTATTCTAAGTTTTCTCTCTACTTTATCATGGCCTTTTGATTCACAAGAATGTCAAAATATAAAATTATGACTGATCATCTTCTGAGAAGTCTACTACAGAGCAAGTCAGAGTTTTAAAGTGCAATGGAGAAAACAAAAAGAGAATGCATTCTGGTATAAGATCCTCAGGTGCCCTAGGAACTTCAACCAACTCTTATCTGTAGAGCTGTTCTTCTATCCTAGTCTTTGACCTCAGTCTGTGATATTGGTGCCCTGCACTCCTCACTGACATGGAGAGCTGGCAAAGGTGCCCTTCCTATTCTAGTGCTGACTAGAGGTGCCTAGCAGGCACCATATCACCTGTATTCTTATTCCACCGTGTGAAAGCAACTCAAGAACCTACCACTACTGTTCTACAAAATGAAGGTTCTTCACAAAACAGCACTACTTTTTAGACCATAAAAGAATATAAAATAGTAGCCTGCCATTAAAATCACTGCACCTTAAGAGACTGCAAAGACTCCAGAGATCACCTAACAATTCAGAAAAGCAAAGTCTCAACATCAAATCATTTTCAAAATGAAACAGTAGTTGGATAGCAAGACCCCAAACTTGCACCTCCTCACGCTTAGTGCCATACTTTTCTCAGTGTGCCACGTTTCGCCCAAATCTTTATTTTTTATGTTAAGCCACAGGTAAAGTAAACACTGTAATGAATTTGCCAATATTTACAAGAGAGGAGCAAAAAAATAAGCTGACTGAATTCAGTGAGACAAGTCTAATGGACAAGGATCCGAAGGCTCAGCATTTTCAGAGTCTCAGAATTGATAGGTTAAGAACAAAGGGAAGGAGATAATTTTGCATGAGTAACTCAAAAAGAACAGCCATTTGCAAAATAAATCACAGCCATTAATCTTTCCTTGAAAAATATAAGACAGCAGGCATTTCCCATCTCTTACTTTTAAAGAGCCCCTGCTAAAGATCTATTAGAGGAAAACATTTCATAACCCAGTTAAGAGATGCAATCTATGGAAATGTTAAACTGCAGAATGTTGTTATTGTTAGATGCCACCCAGTTAGGTCCAATTCATAGTGACCCAATGTAAAACAGAACGAAACACTCCCCAATCTGTGCCAGGTACACAATCTCTTTTATGTTTAACCCATTGTTGTAGACACAGTGTCAATCCATCTAGTTTAGGGCCTTCCTTTTTTTCGTTGACCTGCCACCCCCCCCCCATACATGACGTCCTTTCCCCAGGAATTGTTCCCTCCTGACTACATGTCCAAACTATGTTAGACAGTCTGGCCATCCTTGCTTCAAAGAACACTCTGGTTGCACTTCTTCTAGGACAGATCTGTTGGTTCTTTTGGGAGTCCATGGTATATTCAATATTTGTCTCCAGCATCATAATTCAAAAGCATCAATTCTTCTCCTGTCTCCTTTATTCAATGTCCAGCTTTCACAACAATATGATGTGACAGAAAATACTATCACATGAATCAAGCGCATCATAGTCTTCAATGTGACATCTTTACTTTTCAACACTTTAAACAGGTCATTTGCAACAGTTTTTCCCAATGCAATGTGTCTTTTGATTTCTTTACTGCTGCTTCTGTGGGTGTTGATTATAGAACCAAGTAAAGCAAAATCTTGGACAACCTCAATCTTTTCCCCATTTATCATGGAGTTTCTTACTGATCCAGTTATAAGGATTTTTGTTTTCCTGATATTGAGGCACAATCCATACTGAAGGCTGTATTCTTTGATCTTCATCAATAAATGTTTCAAATCCTCTTCACTTTCAGCAAGGAGAGTTGTGTCATCTGCATAACAGATGAGTCTTTCTCCAATCATGATGCTGTATTCTTCTTCATAAAGTCCAGTTTCTCAGATTATTTGCTCAGCATAGAGAATGAAGAGATATGGCAAAAGGAGAGAGCCCTGATGCACACCTTTCTCAACTTTAAACCAGGCAGTATTTCCTTGTTCGGTTTGCACAACTGCTTCCTGGACCGTGTACAGATTCCTCATGAGTACAACTAAGTGCTCCAGAGCACTTATTCCTATTCCTATTCCTCACTATGTCATCCATAATTTGTTATGATCCACAGTCAAATGCCTTTGCATAGTCGATAAACCATACATACAAATCTTTTTGGTGTTCTCCGCTTTCAGCTAATATCCATCTGACATCAGTAATGATGTCCCTGGTTCCCCACCCTCTTCTGAATATGGCTTGATTTTCTGGCAGTTCCCTGTCTATATACTGCTGCAAGCAATCACTTTTCAATGATCTTTAGCAATATTTTGCTTGCATGTGATACTGATGATACTGTTCGATAGTTTCCACATTCATTTGAACCCCCCTTCTTGGGAATAGGCACAAATGTGGATCTCTTCCAGTCAGTTTGCCAGGTAGCACTTTTCCAAACCTCTTTGCATAAACAAGTTAGCACTGCCAGTGCTGTACCTGTTTGTTGAAACAACTAATGGTATTGCATCAATTCCTAGAGCCTTGTGTTTCGACAATTCCATCACCAATAACATTAGCACAAGAATAGTGAAGCCTGCAATGTAGTCCACATTTAGCTTCTTGAGGAAACACAGAAGCAGTCCAGTAGAGGACATGCCAGAGTAAACTGCATACCCCCTTCTACTTCCCTCCATCCCAGTACAAAGTGTCTTCTAAGTCTCTCTTGGAGTATCTTGGTTTTATTTTTAAAATGAATATGAAATTTAGATCTCACTCCACAATATTTGTTGTAATGGAACAAAAGCTGAGCCTTCAGATAAATGGACAGCCAGCCTTAACAAGCTCACACCTCTTCCCACAGCGCCCCATTCAGCAGAGGGCACATCAATGATTGTCATGGCAGGCAGTGCCCACCTGTCCAGAGAGAACCAGTGCCGCTGGCACCAGGCAGGGGACTCCTAGGAGGAGCTGTTTATAGGAGCTCCCTGACCAGTGTCTCCTCCACTCCCAGACTCCAAGATTTCTCCTGTCTTACAGAGAAAACGAAGCAAAATTACAATGAAGGAGTCTATGCCAGGTGGGACAACAAAACAAGAAGTTTCCTAAGAAAAACACAGGTGCCAGGCGACACACCTATATCAACTGCAAACACAGAAGTTTCTCTGTTACAGTGAGATACTCGTTTCTCTCTAGACTTTATACAAAGTTCAAAGATAACAGCACTAATCACCATGTGCAAAAGGATGACTAACCCAGTCATGATTAACCAGTCATTTCCTGAATGCATACAGCAGTAAAAAGTTCCCAGTATCACCAACAGTGACTACTAGTATTGAAAATCTTATTACAATCACTTTTCAAAGGATTTTCTTTTTAAGAAAAAAATTAACAGAAAAAATGATAACATTTTCTTTATTACCAATTGTCTGAGGTTTTAGTGTAAATGAAAATGTTAAACTGCAGAAAAGTCACCAGTAACATTAGCACAAGTACAGTGAAGGTGTCAATGTAGCCCACCATTCCCTTCTCAAGGAAATACAAAAGCAGCCCAGGGGAGGACATTCTAGGGTGAACTGCATGACCTATTCCTCTTGTGGATAATCAGAAAAACAATTTAATTTTTAAAAAATAGACAAGCAAAAGTACTAGTGACTAAGTGTTTTTACCAGGTATTTGATAGGCAGACTCAATATAAACCCCTTTCTCTAAACCCCTAATATAAAGCTAACTACAATCAACAAAAATAGAAAGTAAATTATGCCTCTGATAAAGGTAAATCAAAGCTGGTTTGTACTTATTTCCTATTGACAAAATGAGCCCCATAAATAATTTATTCCTTTTTAAAGAAAGTACAAGCATGTAAACAAACTATATGGTTTTAAAAATCATAGAGCTGAACCACAAAATAAGATGATTTCTAATCACTAACCTATGATGTAGAAAGTTACAATTTGTTTCCCAGATTATAAAAAAAAAAAAAATTTAAAAACTTATGATGTAGTGCATTAGTAATTATCCAACTCTCAAAAGTAAACATATTTTATATCAAGAAAATATTTTATAAAGGCATACAGATAATACACATATGCACTCAAATATCTGTCAAAATCCCTTTGGTGAAGATTTGCCCACACGGAGCATTTTCATCACAAAACAGAAACTTCAGATGCCATAAAAGAATTGGCTCCCCACTTAGAGGGCATGGCAAAGGAGAGAAGAAATTACATCATTACCTTACCAAACACAAAGCCAATTTGAGATGAATTCAAGATTAGATTCTAAGTGTTTTCTTTCATTATTTTTAAAAATAGACTTAAAGATAGAGAATATATTTACTGCTCAAGGTAAAGCCTTATTAAGCACGACACTATATGTCAAAGCTCCAAAGTCAGAAAGCTTGAAATTTCTATGCAGAGTATGGTATGTACCATAAAAAAAGCAAATAACAAGTAAAAGACAGAATATATTTTGAATATGCATCACAGTGAAAGTTACTATGATAGAAGACTTATAAGAAAAGTAACCCAAAAAGAAAAGATGGATAAATAGAAAATTCTGTGAAAAACATACAAGCACATGAAAATGGTGAAACTCACCAATGCTAAAGGAAAGTAAAGTGATGATACACCATTTTTTGGATATCAAATTGACAAAATAATAATAATAGATACCCTAATGTTCACAGATGGGAGAAGGACGGATGTGGCAATCCTGAAACAATCAGCCATTGAAAACCCTATGAATAGCAGAGAAGCACTGACATAGTGCTGGGCATGGCACAGGGTCGGGGAGTGTTTTGTTCTGTTGTATATAAGGCCACTGAGTCAGACCTGACTCAATGGCACCTAACAACAACAATATTCACAGAAAATGAAGAGATAAATTATCTTTTCAGTGCAATTTGCCAATACCTAATAGAACACAAGGTGCGCATTTCCTTCACCCCAAGCAAAAGAAGTGTATTCTATAGAAAAATTCCCCAACACAAGAAAGACCAGTAACAAAACCATAGCAGTAGTTATTTTTCAGCAGACTATAAGAAAAAATAACCACTCATTAGAGGAACGGCTAGTGAGTTAAGCAGCATCCACACCATGAGATGTGGCGTTCCCACTAACCCAAGGTTTGCTCTCTGTAGTTTCAGTTACCTAAGGCTGGGATTTAGCTCAGTTGGTAGAGCGCTGCGCTGCAGTCTCTGAGGTCCCGAGTTCAAATCCCAGCACTGCAAAATAGGAGAAGGACCTGGCAATCCACTCCCAAGGCAATCCCGAAACAGTCAGCTATTGAAAACCCTATGAGGGTCGCTTATGAGTTGGAGACTGACTCGATGGCACCTAACAACACCAAGGTCAGCCACAGCTTGATAATCATAGTATTTGTCTTGACTTTCAAGAGAAAGATCACATTCACAAACTTTGATTATACCACATTGTTACAATTTTTGCACTTCATTATTATTTATTATTTTTAATCTCTTATTATCTCTAATGTATGGATTGAACTTTACCATAGGTATGTGTACAGTCATCCCTCAGAATCCCCAGTGATCAGTTGCAGGATTCCCCGTGAACACCAAGATCTACAGGATATTCAGGTTGTACATAACATGGCAGAATATTGAGATATAACCTATGCTTGTCCTCTCTTATACTTTTTTTTAAATAATCATCTTAATGGTGATTTAATGATAACCCATTAAGATTTAATTTGCATTTCTTTAAAAAGTGATACTGTTGAACACTGTTTCATGAGCTCACTTTCCAACTGTAACATTTTGTTTCGCGAATTGACCAAATCTTTTGGCATTTTAAAAATTAAGTTGTTAGTTTACTTATTACTGAATTTTAAAAAATTGTTTTTTGAAATTTTTAATGTACACCTTAATGTGATTCATTCTGCCATGCTTTTCACTGTGACATTTCCATATATGCATTTTGTTGTACATTATACATATAAGTTCCCCTTTACCCTCTTGTGCGCTTCCTCCCCGCACCCCACCCCCCCCACCACCAAAGACTTCTTTTCCATTTGCTTGTCCTTTTATGGTAATATTTTTCTATATATCCTTGGGTTCCAGCTCTGTTTAAGATGAAAACTTTTTCTGAAGTGAACTTGCTTTTTACATTGTCAGATTACATGAATTTTTTTTGTTGTTGTTTTGTTTTCAGTACTTGGGGTTGAACCCAGGACCTCATGCATGCTTTGCAAGCACTCTACCACTGACCTGTATCCCCAGCCCATTTTTTACTTTTTATCTTTAGACAGGGTCTCACTAAGTTACACAGGGTTTTATCTTGAGACAGGGTCTCGATAAGTTATGCAGGCTGCCTCTGGCCTTGAATTTGAAATCCTTCTGCCTTAGTCTCCCGAGTTGCTGGGATTACAGGAGTGAGCCACCGTGCCCAGCCTCCCTTACACTTTAAATCACTTCTAGGTTAAGTATAACTCCCAGAATAATGTAAATGCTATGTAAATAGTGTTCAACTGCATTGCAAAGGGAATAATAATAAAAAAAGAAGTCTATTCACTTTTGGTATAGATGCAATTTTTTTTCAAGTATTTTCTGTGTAGGATGGTTGTATCCACAAATGTGGAACTCTGGATTAGAAGGCCAGTGGTGTAAGGGTTCAGGGTAAAGGGGATACTGCATGATGGGGTTTGTGGTGATGATGGCAGGACCTCTCACTGAGGCAAACTGAAATCCAGACTCAGTCTTGCACTGAGCTCCAATAGAACTCATCACAATCTAAATTCCCTGCTTTACCTCTCACTCTTCCTCCATAAATGATCTGCTCCAACTCAACAGACCTGCTTGCCAGGCCCCCACATTGGCTTATGCTTTAAGCATTCCATCCTCCTGACTTCATCAGCAATGCCCACTGAAATGCTGCGAGCCTGACCAGAAAGACTTCAACAATTTCGCTGATGGAAATAAACTAGATCTGTGCAATTATTTATTCAGAAAAATTCTCATCACACCCTGTAGAGCAGAAAAAGATTAAAGCAATTAATCTCCTTTAAAAAATTTATTTCAAAGTACACTTCACCTGCAATCAATTTTGTGTTTCATTCTGTGGTGATTTTGAGGGTCAAACCTATGACCTTGCTCATGCTAGTCAAGGCTCGACTACTGAGTTATATCCCCAGCCTATCTGGAATCATTTGAGCAAAGCAATGTGTACCTTAATGACAATTTTTTTACAAGAAATATTTTATATAGGCATTTTTTGAGTGATTAAAATACTTTTTCTTCATGTGTGTTTTCCCCAAATATTTGAACAAGCAATTAAGATTTTAGAACACATAACTGAAATTGGGGGCTGGGATTTAGCTCAGTTGGTAGAGCACTGCTCTGCAGTCTCTGAGGTCCAGAGTTCGATTCCCAGCACCACAAACATGGGAGAAGGATGTGGCAACCCACTCCCAAGGCAATCCTGAAAACAATCTGCCATTGAAAACCCTATGAGGGGCACTATGAGTCGGACACGACTCGATGGCACCTAACAACAACAACAACAACTGAAATTGAGTCATCTTGAGAGAAAGAAAGGCCTAAAAAACAAGGAATCCAGGAAAGCCATTTTCATCTTTTCCCTCCCTCCCTCCCTCCCCCCTTTCTTTTTTTGCGGTACTGGGGTGCGGAACCCAGAGCTTTCTGTATACTTTGTGAGCACTCTGCCACTGGGCAGCATCCCTAGACCATATTTTAATTTTTAAATTGAGATAGGGTCTCGCTAAGTTACACAGGGTGCTTCTGGTCTCAAACATATGATCCTCCTGCCTCTACCTCTGGAGTCACTGGAATTATAGGCATGCACTACCACACCTGACATTTTCCTTTTTCTTATATATTTTTCAGAGGAAGTGTAATCTTGCAACTGTATACATTCATATTTTTACTCCATTCATGAAACATTTTCCTTTCTTGTATGTCTACAATTAAAAACAAGCCCCAATCCCCCTAAAAAAGCCGGTTCTATAGGTTCTATGATCTAATTCTTATGCTAAATTCCACAATATTAAACCCTTGGGGAGAAAAATCGCAAGCTGGGCAAGTGGCTCACACCTGTAATTCCAGCCAGTTGTGAGGCAGAGGCAGAAGGATGGCAAATTCAAGGCCAGAAGGTATCCTATGTAACTATGGAGACCCTGTCTCAAGATAACAAGTAAAAAATGGGCTGGGGAGTGCAGCTCATTGTTAGACACCTTCAAAGTATGTGTGAGGCCCTAGGTTCAACCCTCAAGTACTAGGAAAAAAAATTTCCGCTAAGTTATACATGCTGAATTTTATCAACTTAGTCTAGCTCTTGCTTGAGTGCCCATGGACTGAGAGTCATAGAGCACATTCCATCCCTCTACAACTTCACACTACTACACTCTTTACCACAAAGAAAATACCTGAGGCCAGTGTTTTCACACCGTAGAATCTATTTTTCAAAACTCTGCAATAGACAAACACAAATGGAAAATGATTTTGAATCAACAGTCCTACTACACGTTGTACACGTACAATCAACTATTCAATGAAACACATCCCATTTACTTTGAAAGGTTGTTCTGCCATTATTCTATTATTACACTATCTGAACATACAGAACTTTAAAAGCATTGCACTCTTCGCTAGATTCTACACTCAATAGTTTCCCATATTTGTTTCATCACAAATCTATCCATCATCATTCTACCCATCCACTATTCCATCTTATTTGTGCTGCATTTTAAGGTAAGTTACAGGCAGCAGTATACTTTGCCCCTAAACACTTCGACATGCATAGCACTAACTAGAGAGCAATATTTGAAACACTCCATTTTTTAGTGCAGGCATGTTTTCTTCCTTTTAAGCATAGCAGGAGTTAAAATTTTATGCAGAAAAGTCCCTAGGGCCTACGACAGTGCCTCTCCACTGGGGCAGGGAGTCCTTTCCTCCATGGGGAAACTCACACAGGCTGCCATCCTCAGAGAGCCGGGTCAACCACCAGGCATACTGAGAGGCTGCTCCCCAAGGCTGTGGCAGTCCCTCCCCACCATCCCACCCCAACCCCCACCTCCCACCTGGCCACTCCAAGCTGCTGACAATCACTGAGTCCAGGCCCCAACCATGCCTGGCTCATCACTGGCTTCCGCCATCCCCATGATACCTGTAAGTATCTATGCACGTCTTGTCTTCTGGAGCTGTTTCCTGCTTCTACAACATAGGGACCATTCTGTACAGTACTGAATAAGAACAAAGCATTGTTTTAACCCAAATGTATAGCACAAGGCCTGATTTTGAGGCCTAATGTTATCTTGACACCTGGAGAAAATCAGGAGGATCTCAAATGGCCTCACTGCAAGATGATCCCCTCCCAACTCTTACCCTCCTAAGAAGGTCATCAAGCCAGACAACCCTCCTCATCACAGTGGTCCACAGTTCCCCTTGTCCCCAAGTAGCATTCATTGCTAGTTCCTTGCTATGCCCCTTAATTATCCAACAAGCCAGCCACACCCTCCTACCAGAACCAGAGGGCACCCTGAGCTCTTAATACTACAAAGGCTGCCCTCTCCTTGCTTGCTCACTTGGTTCCTGGGGGGCCCTGCAGAGCCTTTCTTTGTCTCCTCTCAGCCATCCCCCTTCACATAGGGTGGGACTCCCTCCCTTACCGCAGGGTAAAGAAGAGACAATCAAACTTTTTTTTCTTTGGCTGGGGGCTGAACCCAGAGCCTCACACATCCTTTGTACATGTTCTACCACTGGGCTGTGCCTCCAGCCCATTTTTTATTTTTTAAATTGAAACAGGGTATCACTAAATTATGCAGGCTGCCTCTGGCCTCAAACCTCTTGCCTCAGCCTCCTGATCCTCTTGCCTCAGCCTCCTGAGTCACTGGGATTACAAGTGTGCACTACTACGACCAGCTAAAATACTCATCTTTAACTTAAACATCCATGATGACTAAAGAAAAAATCAGATGACCACTATAACTGCAACAAAATGTTTTAAAAAAAAACTTACAAAACAGAAATCTAGGAGGCTATGATTTTCTTCAGTCATAAAGAAAAGAACACACAATTCTAGCCTTTATAAAAATAAACACTATATTGCTGGAATTGCAAACTCAAGGCAGGCAACTAGAACCCTCTGAAGCCCGCCCAAGGTCCTCCCTGGACTCCCCTGTCCCAGCACACAGCAGACACCACCACCCACACAACCAGGTGTAAGCCAGCTCATGAGACAGAACCTGCGCCTCCCACTCACTGCTTGAACCCCAACATGGAGAACTGGGGTGTGCATAGCATACATGCTCTCTAAATGTTCATGGAATGAAGGAGCGAATAAAGACATGGTGCCTTTTAAAGGTAAGGTCACCTTTTCTGCATTCCCAAACATTGATAACTTGTATTTGGTTAAACTCAGTTTAGAAGTGATTTCTTTTTCAGTAACAGAACAAGCCATAATAGAAATGAGAAGTATATTGCCTCAGTAAGTAATTCTGCACTGGTATATATATATATATATATATATTTTTTTTTTTTTTTTTTTTTTAAATGACAGCCACATAGAAGAAAGGGTAAGAATTATCTCAACATCTTGGAACTAGGTTACTTTAGACATTCCAAAAGGTTGGAACCAACAAATCTCATCTGTCCCTGCCTTTTTGAGATTCTCCATAATCCCAGCTAGCACATCAAGATCTAGTCAGAGAAACATGAGTAACGAGAAAGACGGAGATACAGAAGAAAAGAAGGGCCACGTGGCATCGATCTGGTGGCCAGAACTCTTTACACAGTGTTTATTTACATGGCTGAGCTAATAGCTAGTGAGGTCAAAGGCATCCCACTCACACAATTTGCCTTTTACTTTTTAACAGAAGCCAAAGTTTATTGTGATGTGTTGTGGTTAGGACAGGAGGATTTCCTACCTCTGTGCTGACAACAGTCCAAAGCTGGAAGTTCTTCTTGAGGTGCTTAGTCTAAGTCCACTTTGTCTTCAAGGGTGGTACCCCTGTGGCCTGGGAAAGATGTCTGCCACACACATCCCTGAGCAATGTCTGTCCCAGGGCCACAAAGGGACATTGGCAAGCACAAAACCACAGTGCTAGGGCTTGAATGTCTGCAACCCCTCCAGGCTTTAGGTTGAAAGTTAATCCCCAATGTGACCACGTGAAAAAGAGAGCTAAGGGAACCAGCCCTTCCATCTTCCATGATGTGAGGCCACAATGAGCAGAGACCAGGTCTGAACAACAGGCAAACCTACCGGGGACTTGACCTTGGACTTCCAGCGTCCAGAACTGTGAGAGATAAATTTCTGTTGTTTATAAATTACCTAGTCTCAAGTGTTTTGTTACGCCATGTGAACGGCCTAAGATAGAGAGCAAAGCAGATGCTTCACATCCAGGAAAGCAGAACATAGAATACGGTGAGCCATCGCAGGGAGCCCAGGATGGGAGCTAAGGCTGCACCAGGCAAAGGTCAGGACCAAAGTGAAATAGGATGCAGACAAGAGGCACCACAGAAGGTGAGACAGGATGTAGATATCTTTTCTAATAAGCAAAGGTTCTGAACTTTATCCTAAAGGCTGTGTGTCTCACCACCTGCACGTCCACTTTCATTAGAGCATTATTCACATGTGCAAAGATATAGAATCAACCCAGGTGCCTATCAACAGATTAATGGATTTTTAAAATGTGGTATATATATACACGATGGAATACTATTCTGCCATAAAGAAGAATGAAATCATGTCATTCACAAAAAAAAAAAAAACAAAAAAAAAGGATGGAACTGGAGATCATTTTAAGCCAAATAAGCTAGATTCAAAAAGATAAATACTGTATGTTTCTCACTCATATACAGAAACTAGATTTATCCTTAAATGAAAATAAAATATATATTTGTATACAAGACTGGAAAATGCAAGGAGATATAACTAGAAGAAGGGAATAAGCCAAGAGGGGATGGGAGCAACATGAGGGTAATAAGGGAGAGAACAAGTGCAAAATGCATGACTCAACTGTATGATAATACCATAATGAAACTCATTATACTGCATGCTAAGTAAATAATAGAAAAAGGCTATGGGTCTCACTACATGTAATGAATTCAAATATTCTATATTCTATTCTCAGTTTTTAAAAACTTTTAACTGATACATAAAAATTTTTTGTGTTAGGGGGCACCATGTGATATTTTGACACACTTTTTTTTAGTGTCAGTTTTAACTCACAAAGGAATACAACCTGTTCACCTGCTTTCTCCCTTCCATCAACACGGGGGTAGGGGTGGGGGCCCTAGAGTGTGTGTGCTCGAGCACACCCTGCATGATACATGCATCGGTAATTTGAAGGAAAATACTTTTAATAGCAGCAGGAGGGAATGACCAGGCTTTTAAAAGTACCACTGGTGCTAGCAGAGCCAGTACTAGACCCATGTAGCCTTACTGCATAAACCCATCATTAATAAGCTCCACAGCACATTGGCAAGGCTGTGGACTTAATTCCTTGTTTAAAGTGGAAGGAAGTCTACTGCCACTTCGAACAAAGTATTCCTAATTTCATTTGTAATGTGTCTAAAGTACACTACAGCATAAAACATAAAATCAGAGCAAGCACAAATGGGGATGCTCAGGACTGATCTATCTGAATGGAATACTTACAAGTGTAGACAGCCTACGGCTGGGGAAAGGTAACTAACCCTCTCCACCACTCCCTCTAAACAGAATCACCAGTCCCTGAAATGTATGTCAAGTTTTTATTAAAATGAAGTTGACAACTAAACCTATGGTAATAGCCGGGTCTGGATTCTAGAATAGAAAGAGAGCATCATTGGAAAAATGGGAGAAAAAGAAAGACTGGAGCTTAACATAGCCACCAACTCTGGTTCCTTAGTTCTGACAAAGGTCCCACGGGAATGAGAGGTATCAGCAGGGGGCTGGGTGAGGGGCTCTGCAGTACTGTCTTTGCAATGTTTCTATAAATCCCAGTTTTTTCCAAAATAAAGGGTCTTTTTTTAATGCAGCTAATAAATATTGCATCAAAGGCTAGGCAGGAAGAGAGAAAGGAATCAATTACTTCAAGTATTGCTGAGCACACACCTGTGGTCCCAGTTACTCCAGAGGCTGAGGCAAGAGGATGGCTTGAGTCCAGGAGTTTAGGACCAGTCTGGGTGACATAGCAAAACCCAGTCTGAAAAGAAAATAAGATTCAAGTACTGCTGAGGGATGTAGTCAGGTAAGTGTCACCTAGAATGCTCCTTCATTGCCCCTCTTCTGTCTGTCAGTGCTTCCTGAGGCTCTGCAGTGAGCTGCAGGGTCTTGGCTGCTGTTCCTGATCTCAGGGGCCCTCCTGAAGCTGCTGGCTTTGCTCCAAGGCTTTAGGCAGAGGGAACAGGGGACAGGAAGCCAAATCCTACAGAACACCGTACACCCGGTCTCTGCACACACACTGTGTGTTCTGAAGCTTGGTGGGAAATATGCTCTATCACCTCTCGGGGAACAAGGGAACGGTGAGTCACAGGAGAGGCAGGGCGCTGGGGGCAATGACCAACACAGGGCTCAGCCTCCCCCACAATGCCTCCATTCAGGGACGGCTCCCAGAGGAGAGAGAGAGGGGAAAGACCCAGATGACTGTCTTGGGAGGAGGGAAACACAAAGACTCCAGCAGCTGGGAGCCACCCTCACACCCGCCTGGAAATATGAGCCCTGCAGAGGGGCGGCTCCTGCGCTGGCCTCCTCCCTGTGGGGGCTGGGAGGCAGGGGAGGCCACAGCCTCAGGAGTGGCAGGAGGGGGCTCCCAGCTTTCCTAGATGCTGAGACAGGAGTTCATTCAGGCAGACAAATGTGCCTAAAGCAAACTGGTAAGCATGTGCCCGCATGTCTGATCTCTCGGGAGTTGTTTATCCTTACGTTCAGCCCCCATCCAGACTCAGTACCTCAGAGTCACTGGCCTTCTGAATCTATGGCATTGGCCTGAGACAATATCCTCTGTTAGTCACTCTGGCAGGTACAGCAAAATGAAATTTTCTGCCATTAAGTGTTGGCAGGACTGCAGCTGAGCTGTTCTGGCTCCTGCCCTACCCTCGCCCCATATCTCCTGCTTCCTGGCCTTACCTGTCATCTGTCAGGTCTCCAAGTTCATGTCAGTCAGCTCTGAAGCTTCAAACAGCCTCCCCTACAGGCCTCTTTTATTTTATAAGAGGAGAAATTACGTGCGATCCCCTCTCCTCCAAGTGATTCAAAGACTGAATATTCTGTAACAACCATAAAAGTTGACACATATCTTTTTATTCTTTTTGAGATACATACTTCACAATCTAAGGAAATCAATTAACTCTACTAAATACACCAAGTAGGGTAAAGAGTGGTCTAAAACATTTTAAAAGTGAAACTTTGCAGAAAATCACTACATTGACAATATCCTGAGTAAGCAATACTGTTGATGTCTCAAATCACTGTGAATTAAACTTTCACAAAACATGTGGAAGTACAAATGTAAAGAATTTATTCACACAAAACATTTTTTATCCCTAAAAAGAATATAATGACTTACTGGAACTGGTCTATTTACAGATGAGCAGACCAACAGGCTAGTGAATTACTCAATATTACATTTTAAAATACCATAAAATGTCAACCTTAGAAATAAGTAATCGTCCATGGAAAAGCCCACTGCTATGGTTTTATAGGACAAACATTTATTTTTATTTTAAAAGAAAAGCTTTAGTGAACAAGAAAGGGAACAGTTAATTTCTGTTTATACCAGGTTTCGTGGACACCAAAAATTTTAACCATTTTTGGAGGGCCTCAAATACGGCTCCAACTCTACAGAGACATGAGTGTCCCTGGCAGATGAGCATAACCACCTGCCGAGGAGGAGACCCCACTGTCAGCAGAAATTCTTCCTGCTCTGCCAGTGCTCTGTGATGCCAGTTCCCTGGGGCCGGAGATTCTGGAGTCCACCATGACTCCTTGTCATGTGTGCATTTAGTGGGCTCACATTTCATTGAGAAATCTCTTTACCATCTAACAGAAGTCAATCAAGCACACGCAACCCAGAGAAACTAGAAAAGGTGGTTAGAACACTTCAAAAAATATGTACTGGCTGTTGTTTGGAAACTCAATACAATTTGTAAGCTTCTGAAAGCACTGGGACATAAAAGATCACAAACTTCTTAAAATATGTAGTATATAACAGTAAGGCAACTTTGTAACAAGTAGATTCAGTGACAATACTTGTTATCGTTGTTAGGTGCTGTCAAGTAGAGTCTGACTCATTGTGACTCTATGTACAACAGAACGAAACACTCCTGGACACTGTGCCATGCCTGGCACTGTGTCAGTGCTTCTCTGCTATTCATAGGGTTTTCAATGGCTGATTGTTTCAGGAGTGGGCTGCCAAGTCCTACTCCCATTTTTGTGGTACTTGGTATCGAACCTAGGACATCAGAGAGCACAGGGCAGCACTCTACCAACTGGGCTAAACTCTAGCCCATGACAATACTTGTCTTTGTTGTTAGGTGACATCTAGTTGAGCCTGACTCATAATGACCCTCATAGGGTTTTCAATGGATGATTGATTGGGGATTGCTTTGGGAGTGGATAGCCACATCCTTCTCTTGATGACAACATTTAACAGCAATAAAACATTCCATAATAAGAATTGTCTTTTTAGTTTTCAAGGTGTTTTTACTTTTTCTTCCTCCTCCCCATAACAATCTTAGAGGACAAAATGCATGTGATGTCACCATTACTGATGGATGGAGAAGGGAGCCAAGACACCAACAAGATCAACTGCCACACCAGGTCTTCTCTGGACTGCCAGCTCCTGGCTTGACTGCCTCTGCTCGGCACTGTCCCCACAGGTGGTCTCCCTCGCACAGACCCTAGAGCTCAAGTTCTTTACCTCTTTTCCATTTCTCTGTTCTTTAAGCATCCTGGTAGTAACACTGTGTCATAAGATCAAAGGTTATCACCTAGAGACCCCCACAGATGATGTAATAATGAGTCCCATCCACCTGACCAATGCAGAGTGGTCCACGCGTATCACTCTATCACTGTGCTCACCAGGCAAAGTGCAGGGAGCCGGCAGACTTCTCAACACCGTTCACCACAATGGAGCAAAATTGCCAAAAACAGATGCCTTCCTCCCTTCCATATGGCTTACGAGTTTTACAAAGTATATGTTCTTTTAAAAAAAAAAAAAAGAATTCAGAAGAGGATACGGGCTGGCCCTTCTGTGTCCATCTGAAGAAACTATAAGCAGCAACAGAGAACAGCAGGCTGAGGCCATCAGACGGCAAGAACCACACATTCCCTCCATTGGCTCCAACTAGGAGTTTTGGAGTTGTACAGCCCTGGGCGCCAAGTCTCCCTCACTCACTGACTATCACCAATCCTAGTTTCTTTTTGTAGAAAAGGAAAATAATGTCTAATTCACGGGGTTATAACCCAGTCTGGCAAACACTAGGATTATGCATAGGGCCCAGGAGATATTCCATTACATCTTATCATCATCATCGTCTCATTATTACTTTTCCATTGTATCTTTCTCCCAAACAGAAAACCTCCGGGAGTGTCTGGGTTCCACAACAAGTGCACTGAAGTACCAAGGCCTGGCAGGACTACACTCCAGGCCTGAGGCTTGTCTGCTGCTGTCCTCACCACCAGGTGAGCAGCGATCTAAGGAATCCGACACCCAGGGCCCATCCCCTGCCCTGCCAGACCAACAACCCACTGTGGCTTTGCCATCTTAGAGAAGACGCTGGTAGCCAGCTTCTCTGAAGCATCTGAAGAAAATGCAACTGAACACAGAATAAATCCATCCTAATAGGACCCTGGGGTAGGGGTTTAAGCCCAGGTGGTAGAGTGCTGCTCTGCACTCTCTGAGGCCCTGGGTTCCACCCCCAGCACTGCAAAAATGGGAGAAGGACCTGGCAGCCCACGCCGGAAGCAATCAGCCATGGAAAACCCTATGAATAGCAGAGAACCACTGACATAGTGCCAGGCATGGCACAGTGCTGCAGAGTGTTTCATTCTATTGCACACTGGGTCACTGTAAGTCAGACCTGACTCAACAGCACCTAACAACAACAAGACTCTAACTTAAGTCAGCATCTTTCACACAGGGGACCTCATCACACACACCTTTCAAAACTGGCTGAAATTAACATGAAGTTTCAGGCCCTGAAATCTCTGCGGATTAATACAGGGCACAGAACCAGAAAATCAAGTAGCCAAACTCTAAAATCAACTTTCTCTGAGCCACAGACATGCTAACTAGCTCTGACAAATGTTTACATATAGCAATTGACATCAGAAGTTTAACATACAGAGTCAATGTGCATATCAGCTGTCTAGAATCTAGGCTGGAGGAGGGAAAAGGAAGACCGGGAGGCTGTGTGAGCCCCATGAACGGCCGGCGGCTGCTCCTCAGAGCCACAGCAACCAGCTAGGGACACAGCAGCCTTTCCCTGCCATATATAGCAACACCAGGCCCCCGGTACACACCCCCCGCCTGAAAACTTGCTCTAAGTAACAGCATGTCTCTACTAGTCGAAGGGATCCCCAGACACTCTGAACTTGTGAAAGCATCAGCACACAGCCAGGCTTGGCCAACGCAGATGAACGGCAGGGTGAAAGAAACCACAGCTGTGCAGACTGGCCCACGTGGACCACACTCCTGCATCTCCCGGGGTCTCATGGCTCTCCACCTGTCACTCAGATATAACGAATAACCCAACAGCTGAATTTTATAGTTAAAAGGCAATAAGCCAGAGAGCTTTGCTTCTCCTAACATTATCTATGTTCAGGGAAGATTTACATTATCCATGCAAATTTAAAAACACCTTCGCCAGCCAAGAGTAGAAAGGTGGTAATGGCGGCTGGGGTGGCTATGGGGGAGGGGATGGGGAGATGCTGCTCAGAAGATGCACAATCATAGATAGAAAGAAGGAATGCATTTCAAGAGCTCTACTGCACAGCAAAGTGACCCCAGTAAACGAAGACACAGTATATTCTTGACAAATGTGGAGAGGATGGATCTCATATGCTATCAACAGAGAAGGTAACTGTGGAAGTAATGCACTTGTCAATCGGCCAGATTAACCACTCCACAATGTATTCATATTTCAAATATTGTGCTATACCCAATAAAAACATACAAGGCTATCTGTTCCTTCTTCTAATAAAATTGAAAAATAAGACATAGACTCTTAAAAGGAATAGCAAGGATATTACATTTGCTATCTTGAAAGGAATAAGGAAATTTTAAATTTAATCCAATATTTAGCAGATTATGATTTACCATGAAGGACAGACACTGAAGGGCATCTTTTTACCCCAAGATAAGAGGCTGGTAATACATTCTAAGGCAGCCCTAAGGCTCTGGGTTAGGTTAGGTTTTCACAACAACTATTGCCAAGCCATGGATGAAATCAGCATAACCAGGCATCACTTACCAGAATAGCATTGGAACCTCTGGTTTAAACTCCAAAGTACTTCGCTTTGATTAACTTTTTTTTTTACTGACAACTAAAAGAATTTTAGAATTTACATGGCTATAATTGGAGCAAGGCCCAGAAGTTAAAAAGTGCCAAAATTTCAGTATCTCAGTAAACAGTATAACACAATAACTGAAAACAATGCAAAAATCCCAGGGTTTAACAAAATGTCAGATTTTTAAATAAAAATGAGATCATCTGAATGCTCTCGATGATAAGAAGGGCACAGGGAAAACCTTTCTCCAAACATTCATCACAGTCACAGGCCACCGGGCTCCCCAAGGGGCCAGAAGAAAGCAACAGACTCCAGCACAGCAGGACCCCACTCAACCTCCAGACCCAGCTCTGGACCCCACCCTGGACTTCAGGAGAGAGGGGCAGAGACTGCCGGGAGGAAACAGAAGGGAGAAGCCCTAACCCTAAGACATTAACAGTGACAACCTAGCAACCAAGCTCATCATTTTACAAATGAGAAAAACATAGGGGTTGGGGAGGGGGGGCAGGGTACAGCTCAGGGGTAAAGCACTTCCCCAGCATTTATGAGACTTTGGGTTCCATTCCCACCACCAGAGGGGGGGGGGGAACTCAAGTAAATTTAAGAAATGGATACATACACTATACTATGGGCCCCCCAACTGTTAATGCAAAAGCTGAGCCAAGAATCCAAGTGTCACACCCCGGCACTGTCGGTCAGGGTGCCCAGCAGTTACCGAATGAATAGTCACGCAAGAAGACTCGCAATGTAGATGTGTGTTCTGCTTCCACATTTTAAAAATTCTAATATGTAATTGTGTGACAGCTACTATCCCTTAAAAGTTTCTATATAAAAAGCTCTCTTCATTTGTCCTTTCAGGACTATTCCTCAGAAAATAAAACTAGAACAACACCATAACCACTACTCTCCAGTATAATGGAATTTCTACCAGGATTAGTTATCTTGATCTAGAAGAAATAGCCTTGAGAACTCATACATGCAACTTTTAAATCTTTATTTTTTTTCAAACATATCTAATATTTTAACATGCCAGAAGTCATGTTTTATGATGTGTCATATTACAATTTTAAAGGCCAGATAACTAAGGCTCAGGGTGTAACTCAGTGGTAGAATCTTGTTTGGCATGTGCAAGGACCTTGGTTCAATCCCTAGCACCACAAAAGTTTTTTTAAAAACTAAAGCTTCATATCATTTCAAAAGCAGATTGTGATTCTGCAATACGTTAGCAAATATACCTAACAGTTGTAATCTTATGGTACTTATCACCAGATCATACAAATGCTATTCTTGTCCCAATGTGACCACAAAGCGACCAATTCATTTTTCTGCAAGTACCGAAGCTCTTCCCTTTTTATTTCCCATTATAAATAAGACATAACTACAAAATGGAATACTTTTCTTAAAAGTTAATTTGTTGTTAGCAATTGATAGTCCCATCTTACAAAGATCTCCAATTTCCAACCCCAAAGTCTCTGGTTAGGCTGAGCAACCATATGGGGTCTAGAGCTCCTCTCATAAGCTTGCTTTATCATATAGCATCTCCTGTGGAGGCACAGGTAATAGAACCTTACATTCCCAGAACAGGGAGAAATCCCAGGTTCTCCCTCCCCAAACACCAGGCCCCCCTAAAAAAATATACTCCCCAATAGGTGGCCCCTTCACATCCTAGCCTAGGACCGCCCCCATTCCTCTCCCAGCCAGCAACTCAGCAGACATTCTTGGAATACATCCTGCCTCTCCCACTTACGGGCTCAGAGAGATTGCACAAACTTCTTAACCTCATCAGCCTCAATTTAGCCTTGTATCAAAATGGGGATCATACCACCCACCTAACAGGAGCAACGTGAGGACTAAATCCAATCATGTATGCAAAGCCCCTACACTGGATACAGCTAGACAGTAAACAGTGTTGGCCCTCTAACAACCTGTCTAAAATGTGTTTACTAAATTCACTCAGAAATGCGAGACACAACCCAGGCGCATAAACTTTTTATAAGCACTAAGAGCTTAAGGATTTTTAAAACATTCTGTACTCACATTATTAAGCTTCATGGGAAAACATACTATTCTGTTCATAGACTACAGCAGGGCTTCATCTTCCCCACACAATTCAAATAGTTTTATACAGAACTGCTAGGACTACACTTAGTGACCTTTATGTTGTACAAAGGAAATAGTTCTCAAAAACAACTGAGAAACACAGACACATCTAAGAGTAATTCTACTACCTAAAATAACTTCTTAAAAATACTTCCAAGCATTGACAACATAAGTTTATTTTTTAAATAACAGAAGCCAAATGTCTCAAATTTAGTTTTCTAAATACTTTTACAAATATGCCAATAAGTAGCCTAATATTTTAGCCACATATGTACAAAAAAAACAATTACAAACACCTATAACAAATATTTGGGAGAAGGACCTGGCAATCCCCTCCCAAAAATCAATCTGCCATTGAAAACCCTATGAACAGCAGAGAAGCACTGAAAATAGTGTTTCCCCTGTTGTACAGAGGGTCGCTATGAGTCAGATACCGACTTGACGGCACCTAACAACAACAACAACAACAACAACAACAACAACATAACAAATATAAATTATAAACTTTGTTGATTTAACAATCTCTTGAAAGTTGAAAAATCATGAAAAGAGCTCAAAAAACTTCCTATGTTGTAATCAGGTTTCTACGAAGCTTCTCTGAGAAATAGAAATTTATTTGCTTCTAACTAATGAGTGGACTGCAGCCATACCACTGTGGCATCCAATCCTGTCAGATCTCAGAAACTAAATTGGGTTGGACCTGGTTAGTACTTGGATGGGAGACCACCTGGGAACACCAGGTGTTGTAGGCTTGGAAGAAGGACCCGGCAACCCACTCCAAAAAAAAACAATCAGCCATTGAAAACCCTATGAATAACAGAGAAGTATGACAATACTGGGCAGGCCATAGCCCTGTGGCATCCGATCCCGTCAGATCTTGGCAGCTAAGCAGGGTCGAGCCTGGTTAGTACCTGGATGGGAGACCACCTGGGAACACCAGAAGCTGTAGGCTTGGGAGAAGGACCTGGCAACCCCCTCCCAAAAATCAATCTGCCATTGAAAACCCTATGAACAGCAGAGAAACACTGACAATAGTGTTTCCCCTATTGGACAGAGGGTCGCTATGAGTCGGATACCGACTCGACGGCACCTAACAACAACAACAACTAATGAGTCAACTGAAGTTAACATATAAAACTCTGAAAGGGTCTTCCATTAGGTAGAAGGAGAAGCCAGCAGGACACTGACTTCGGTGTGAATGTCATGGGCACTGGGGCTCTGGGTCACTGTTTTTATCTGCTGGGTTAGAAGGTGGGAGAGTCAGCAGGTGGAGATAGCAGTCCCGGTTCCTGCTCTGTTAGTCAGCTTTCCTTCACTGTGACAAATCACCTAAAATAATCAATTATGAGTAGGAAAGGTTGTTTGGGCTCTTAGATTCAGAAGTTTCGGTCCACAGTCCCTTGGACCTTTTATTTTAGGTCTGTTCCAGCACAATATGCTATGGTGGAAGCACATGGCAGAAGACTGTTCATTTCATGGCGACTATGAAGGAAAGAGAGTAAGAGAAGAGGTTGGGTCTCAACATCCCCTTCAAGGGCATGTCCCCAGGGACCGAACATCTTTCTACTAGGTCCCACCTCCTAAAGGTTCCACCACCTTCCAATAGCTGCACAGGCTGGTGGCCACGCCATTAACACATGGGCCCTTTGGGGAACATTCAACATCCAAACTACAGTACACTCCTATGTACTGTTTCATTGAAACCATGCTTATCATGGAAACCAAGTATTTCCAACAGAAGAGAATCTAGGTCTCCTTTCTACTTGTGCTAAAATTATAAAGGACAGAAATCTGTCTACAAGAAACAAATGTTTCTGTTGGTTATGTTTTCTGACTAGACTGCTATTTTGTGTTTTGTTTTTGTCAGTTTTAAGGATGAAGAGAAAAAGGTGGGCATAGTGGCATACACTTGCAATCCAAGTGACGTGGGAGGCAGAGACAGGAGGGTTGCAAGTTCAAGGCCAGAGGCAGCCTGTACAACTTAGCAAGACTCTGCCTCAAACAATTTAAAAAGGGGCCGTAGGTGCCACTCAGTGGGAGAGCACTTGCCTAGCATGTGTGAGGCCCTGGGTTGAGCTCCTTATATTGCAAAAATTAAAAAATAAAAAAGTAAAAAGAATCAGGACAAAAGACTAGAAATGTCACCTGAGCCATGATTCTAAAGCAGGTAGGGTGATTGTTGCTGAAGACAGAACCTCTCTGGGGAAGTTAAAACTAAGGTGTCAATTCCCTTCCCACCTGGAAGTTCTTTTCCAGGATCCACCACCAGCCCAAACTTCGCAGGGTCTTGCATTTTAATAAGGAAGGATGTTCTTTGTTGATGCACGGTACTTGTACATTTTATGTGGTACTGTGTGGTAGTCCAGTACATCCATGCAATGTTTAATGATGAAATCAGGGACATTAGGATATGGATCATCTCAAACACTGGTTATTTCTTTGTTCAAGACATAGTATGTTCCTCTTTTTAAAAAAGAAAAGCAAAAAATCTGACGCTGTAAATCTAAAGTCAGATCCTGACAGCAGCAATTTCTAGTGCCACCTCACACACATCTCAGCTAAAAACAAAAACTTTCATTTGCAACTATTCTTTCCTAGTACTGTCACTAAGCATTAAGCGACGTCCTTGAAATCCAACCCAATGCCCTTGTTATGACTCCAGGAGAGGCGAGATTACCATGCACTCATAATACTGGGTTCCCTCAGGAGCATTCCTTTGATCACAGCTTCCATGGCTGACAATGACTTGAAAACTACTTGTGAAAGATGTCAAAAGTTGTTCACAATGCAGTGATGGGAAGAACGAGTTACAAAAATAGATTTTACAGGACAGCTTGGTGGCAGGCACTGCAACTGGCTGATCGACATCCTTCCCTAGCCCTATCCACCCCTGGCCATCTTCCCCTAAGACACGTGCCCAATGTTCCAGGTGCCTGTTGCCGCCGGGCACAGCCATGTGACAGTTTCCTCACCAAGCAGCTCTATATCAATGTCACTCATGGAGCAGGGATGGATGTGTGGGTATCACCCTGACAATCCTCCTTCCTGCCTTGGACATCATGGGAAAATGTACATGAAAATGAACGTCATGAGATGAGGTGACCAGGTAGCCACTTAAGAGCTGTGATCCACACACCGCACCGCTACCCACAGCCCTCCATGCTGCACAGTCAGAAAGCTCCACTCAGGGCCTTGTCTATGCCCTCCCTCCCACCTGTCATTCCTCTGCAAACAGTCAACACCTTAAACAGAGCAGGCCTGCCCTGAACCTGTGTGTGACATTTCACCTGCATCAAACTCTTCAACTAGGGGGCCCTCGCCCTCCTCCTGTTCTCTCTACCAGCAAAAACTAGCTCACCTCCCCCATGACCCTCGACAGGAACCACAATGAGCAGGGACTTCATAATGGAGATCTGGCACCTGCTCGGTGCCAGGGCCTGCTCCAGGTGAGGGACACAGCCGTGTAGGCTATGATCTTGCCTTCTAGTGGAATCCTGTGACAGTCTGTGACTAGTGACCCAGCAGAGCAGTCAGGCTTCTAGTGCACCAGTCATTAAGAATTCTCCCTTCACTACATACAAATATGCAGTACTCTAGTGTGGCAGGCACTTTGAGAAAGGATGCCACCTTCCTTATCTGCATAGCATCTGTCAGATACAACGCTGAGCAGTTAATAAATATGAGCGGAATCTCCAGGTGGCACCATGGCATCAAGTGTACCCCACCAACTTGAACTCACTATAATTTTCTCACATTTGATTTTCCCTCTGACTTTTCAAAACCTACTCCTATTCTCCTACTGCCTGCCATGGACTTTTGTTTCCCCTTTTATCTGTTTCCAAAACTATATATACTGTAGTTATATGTTCTTGTGGAAGGCCTCGACATCCTTATACCTAGTAATTATGTAGCCTAGCATACAGTTAATAGGATGCTAATACTGCTATTATTAATTATTCCGGAAAGGCCAGCCAGGATAATTCAGCAGAGAAGCAAATGTTTGCTATAAATACAGGAAGGAAACAAAGTTATTATTTGTACATAATAAAACTGCATGCCTAGAAACCCACATATGAACTTAAATTATGATACTAAGGGAACTCTTAGTTCTATAGGCTATAAATTGAATATTATAAAAATAAATACAAAACAGTTGCTTTTCTATCTACAGACTATATCTACTTTAAAAATATAATGAGAATAATTTCACAATACCTAGAAAACGCTTAACAAATGTATAGGACTTATATGATGTATAGAATTTTCAAACTCTAAAAAGAGACATCCCCCTCCAAAAAAAAAAAAGACTAAATAATGAAGTTAATAGATGTTCTTGTTCTTGTTAGATGCCGTCGAGTTGTGTCCAACTCATAGCGACCTTCATAGGGTTTTCAATGGCTGACTGTTTCAGGATTGCCTTGGGAGTGGATTGCCATGTCCTTCTCCCATTTTTTTCAGTGCTGAGAATTGAACCTGGGACCTCAGAGACTGCAGAGCAGTGCTCTACCAACTGAGCTAAATCCCAGCCCTGAAGTTAATAGATACAGGTTGGTTATTCCTTACCCAAAATGCTTGGGACCAGATATATTTCAGATTTGGGTTTGTTTTTTTTTTTAAGTTGGGATATTTGCACATGTATAATCGATACCTTGGGGATAGGACCCAAGGATACACACAAAATTCACTTAAGTTTCATATACAACCTGCATGCATATCTGGAAGATAATTTTATACAATTGTTTTTGTGTAACTGTGTTTAGACTGGGACCCACCACCTAAGGTCAGGTATGCAGTCTTCCCGTGGTAACATCATGCCAGCACTCAAAAGGGTGCAGATTTTGAAACATTTTGGATGTCAGGTTTTTGGATAAAGGAGACACAACCTGTATTCTCGGATATATGTATTTTTTCTCTCAGTTAGAATTAACCATTTTAAAGTTAGTCATTTCCCTCCTAAAATAATACATAAATACAATGCAGTCCCAAGTAATTATACAACTAATAATTGTTTTTGAGATGGATCAATCAGCTTTGGCAAAATAAGTCTAGTTATAATTTTGAAAAATAACAGAAATTCATAAAAATTGTTGTTAGGTATCGTCAAGTTGGTGTCTAACTCATAGCGACCCTATGTCCAACAGGCAAAACACTATTGTCAGTGCTTCTCTGCTATTCATAGGGCTTTCAATGGCGGAGATTTTTGGGAGTGGGTTACTGGGTCCTCCTCCCAAGCCTACAGTATCTGGTGTTCCCCAGCAGTCTCCCATCCAGGTACTAACCAGGCCCAACCCTGCTTAGCTTCCGAGATCTGACAAGATCAGAAGCCACAGTGCTACCGCTGCAGGCTCATAAAAATTTTGACATGACAATATTTCTCTGTTCTGTTTCATCTTTTATTTTTGTCTTCTTAATTCCGAATTGTTTTTAATGCAGACAAGGCACCTCCATACTGATTTTTGCATATGGAGGTGCCTTGTCTGCATTAAAAACAATTTGGAATTGAGAAGACAAAAATAAAAGATGAAACAGAACAGAGAAATATTGTCATGTCAAGTATATCTTAATTTATGGAAAATATGGCATTTCAAGCAAAGCAGAAAGGAATGATCCCTTTTAAGTAAAGTGGCCCAGAAATTCTATTTCTTGACAACTACAGACATACTTGTAGTTACACCAACACTAGGATTACATCCTCTTTCTCACAACGTCTGCTGCCTCTGTCTCTGTCTCTCTCTTTTATATATACATACACACACACACCTAAAAACATAGAAAATTGGGAAGCCACAAAGACAACCTGGTGAACATGTTTTTGTCTATAGGAGAGGATTAGGGGCACAGAGTTTTACTTCTTCTATGAGATGATTAAATTTTCTAGATGTCTATATGCTTTTTAATGTCAACTTGGAGTATTTCTGGCAGTGACATGTTGTTGTTGTTGTTAGGTGCCGTCGAGTCGGTATCCGACTCATAGCGACCCTCTGTACAACAGGGGAAACACTATTGTCAGTGTTTCTCTGCTGTTCATAGAGTTTTCAATGGCAGATTGACTTTTGGGAGGGGGTTGCCAGGTCCTTCTCCCAAGCCTACAGCTTCTGGTGTTCCCAGGCGGTCTCCCATCCAGGTACTAACCAGGCCTGACCCTGCTTAGCTTCCGAGATCTGACAGGATCGGATGCCACAGGGCTATGGCTGCAGGCGGCAGTGACATAGGAATCGTTTTTCTGTTCTTATACTCTTTTGTACTATAACTTGGGGGTGAGGTGCTACATGGAGAAGCATAGGCTTGCCATCAGACAAAACCAATTTCAAAACCCATCAGCACTTCCATGCACCACTGGTGTGACCTCAGGGATACTGTTTATCTGTGCTAAATCTATCCTTTAACTACAAAATGTGTTGCTATAAGTATTGTGGGCTGGGATTTAGCTCAGTTGGTAAAGCGCTGTGCTGCAGTCTCTGAGTTCCTGAGTTCAATTCCCAGCACTGCAAAAGCAGAAGGACGTGGCAATCCACTCACGAGGCAATCCCGAAACAGTCAGCCATTGAAAACCCTATGAGGGTCGCTATGAGTGGGGCCCAACTCGATGGCACCTAACAACAACAACAGTAAGTACTGTAGGCAGTAAAAACAGCCTAGAACCTGACACATAATTACCTAACAAATGGAAGTGATTGCTGTGCTGTTGAATACTGTGGTCACAATATTTTGCAGAGTTCTGTGTGCTTGTAAGACAGGGAAGGTATGCTGTTCACACACCTTTGACATGTAGTTCCAATTGGTTAATCCTATGCATTTACCTTCATGCAGAATTTCAGTCATATTTTCTTGCAGAGTAACTATTTTTCTCTTTCTGTGAGATAAGAGGAGTCCAACTTTTAAGGTGCTTGTAAAACTATCATGTACTAGTGGGTCAAGCTCAGCAGAGAGAAGAATTCACCTTCTCATCCCTCTAGAAGAAGCAGGTGCTGAAGGGCCACCGCCCTTCTACTCCCAGGTCAAACCCCAGCAAGAAACCCTGAAAATCACTCACACAAGTCAGCATGCTGTATGGACAGCACTTCCAACTTGGCAGAAAGTGCACACCACTGCACCACTCACCTAAGTCAGCCCTGCATATTACTTATTTTACAAGCTTTTAAGAAAGGTCATTTAAATGTTCCTGAAGCCACAGAAAAAACTAATAGTCTTGTTTAAAAAAAAAAAAAATCTGAGGCTAGGTGAGTGCTGACTGATAAGGAGACCAGGCTCGGTCGGCATTTTAAGGCATCTGATGGGATCAGATGTAATTGCCTCGTGAAACACTTACTGTCTCTCAAGTCAGTAGACTCTCTACAAAATATTTAAGCAAAACACAGGTGCCTGACGTGCGTACTACAACTTACCACAGACAGCTGCCCTTAATCAGATGGGGGATGCTGAAAAGATCAGAACTCAGCAGTCATCAGAGGCTGACGTTTGATTGGTAGTTCATCACCAGGCTGTCTGAAAACACCTATGTCAAGAAAGCCCGTCTTACTGTCTCACATACTGAAAGTCAGAGTGGACATTCTTTTCTGCTTCCCCCACTGCCTACTTTTCCAAATGTCCCACCATGAAATGTTTTAAAGTGTGAGAAAACAAAAGGAGCAGCAGCTGAAAACCTCAAAGCACTTCATGCACTTGGCCCTGACTGTTTCCAACCGCGAGGATCCTGCCTGGGGACGGTCCTTAGGGTCCAGCTCCAGCCCCAGGCCTGACTATTCCATGTTATACCTTCATTCCACATGAAGATGACAAATGATCCACAACCCAGTGGCAGCTGGGTTGGCAAATGGGAAAACAGACCAAGAGCCCAAGACACCCTTGGAGAAGCTGGTGGACACCCTCCAGGCAACCTCAGAGAATGGGCAAGCTGGTGCCAAGAATGACCCCAATGGGTGCTGCACTGACTGTCCAAACGTTCCAGTGAAAGTTACCTTTGAAATCCTCAGAGACCAGGTCACCACAAAGGAAGACTTGGAATGCAGTTATACAAAATGTCAAAGGCACAGGCAAGTATTCCTGAAGACCCTGGCACATGCCTAACACACAGAAGGTACCCCATGCTCCACTGAACCCCAGAGAACTCAAATGCACTTTTATAATTCACTACTGCTTCTCGAACCAGCCTGTGCAATGAAAGTATAGCCATTTTGCTGTTTATCAATAAGATAGACTCCTAGCAGCCCACCCCTGGAGGGCATGGCAGAGGGAGGTGTGGATTCTGGGCATCCAGATGTTTCATTAATAAAACCCAAAAGCACACTTGCTTCATATCCTCTTCTATCTCTAGACCAGCAAACCTGGCCCACAGACAGCAGCTGAGAACCATGGATAGAAGCAGCCACAGAAAAATGGGGCCACAAATGCAATCTCTAAGTGTGCAGGACAGAAACAGGGAGGTAGGAAAAAGTAAAGGGGAGAAGAAAGAACTTTAAAAAGGAACCATGTGTCTCCAGAACACTGTACCTGCCAAGAGGAGAGCCTGTGTGGGCAGCAGCATAGGAACAAAATGGAAATGCCACACATAATGAAAACTGTCAACTGTGGCTTCCCCCAGAAACATACCATGCATAGAAAAAAACAGAAAAGAGACATCTCAGGTCTGCCAACATGGAATCTGCCATGTTGCTGGCTCATTAATTTATTGAGAATTACACAAAGCCTGTTTACAGTAGCAATAAAAACTCTTCTAACTCATAAATAGCTATTTCTACAAGCTCTGATTTAGGTAATACCTTGCATCTATCTTGTCCCTTACTTCTCAAAATAAGTTCCTTGAAAGCAAGGACCATATTTTATATTTACCTATTTTGTATGCACCTATATGACTACCCATGAGGTATTCAAACATTTATCAATAAAGAATACTTTGTTGTAGTTCTGTCCTTTCCAAAATTCAATGTCCACTTGTTCAAAGCCACTGATTTTCTGTCTTTTGTAAATTCTAAGGTTCTAGGCTGAGCTGAAACCACATCAGCTTCCAAAAACCACTGCAGACTGATTACAGGCACTCCCCTGACTTGAACTACATGTGTACAAACATCTCATCAAAAATAATTCTCACAGAAATAAACTTCTTCATTTAGTAAGTGGCATTAGTGAGTAGCAGGAAGACACTCTTCTAAAGCCAAAGATGATGAGAACATGAGTTAGGCTTATGAGCAAAGACCTACATCTTTGAATGCCAAAACCCCTAAAAGTTATGAACAAACCGAGAATTTCAGTCAAGGTGAGCCTGTCATTTTTCCAAGGTCCTTAAAACAAAGTGCAGTGGAGCCAGGTACGGTGGTACATACCTCTAATCCCAGGGACTCAGGAGGTAGAGGCAGGAGGATCACAAGTTTGAGGCCAGAAGCAGTCTGATTTAGTGAGACCCTGTCTCAAAAAAGCAAAAAAATGGGTTGGGAGTGCAGCTCAGTGGTACAGCACTTGCAAAGCAGGCATACGCAAGGCCCTGGGTTCAACCTCCAGTACTGGAAAAAAAAAAAAAAAAAAAAGAACAGTGGTCCAAAGACCAATGCTTCCAATGATGCAAGGATGACTGACAGCCTCGGGAAGAATGGCTGAGCCAACAGCAGGGTCCAGGCACGAGGGCTCGCCCTCACCCTCTCCCTCACCCTTACCCTCATCCTCATGTAGGGAATTCTCCCCTCCCCAAGGCTCACCTGCCACTTCATGGGGTCATACTTGGGGATCAGCCTGTCCTTGGTTTGCGCGTGGTGCTGCTGTGATGTGGACCTGTGTCTCTGGTGATGACAGACAAGCCTACCCTGAACTCTGAAGTCAGCGTCTCCCACTGTTTCCTACTCAGGAGGTTTCTTATCAAATGATCTCCAAAAAGTCTTTTCTCAAGGACTGAATAATCAAAGAACTGACATTAAAACTAGAATTGAGATGAGCAGCTAAAACATCCATCCTAGACATGTACAATATGCTTTCTCTATTTTTCCCTTTCCTAATCGGCTAGTAGAAGTAAACTAATGTTGACAGATCAACAAGAGAGTCCCTACTCTCAAGACATGTATGCTTACCTTACCTCAAAGACAACATGGGAAAAATAGGGGAACATACCCCAAATATACATATGAGTTTTACCACATATTAGTCAAAAGTTTCCATAAACCTTGTAAGTTGATGAAAGCATAACCAAAAGTGATACAATAGTTGCTTAATGGAAAAAGCCAATGCTGTATTACTCTGTACCCCACCAACATTTACCAATAAAAGGAGGGGAAAAACAAAAACAAAAACAACAGTAACTGGGAACTCAAAGCACTTTACGCACTTGGCCCTGGCTGTTTCCAACCCTGAGGATCCTGCAGGGGGATTGGAAACTGGTGCCTCTTGCTCTGCCCCTGGGGATCAAGAGCTTCCATAAAATTCAGGAAATAGTCAAGGTCCCTTTTTTCAGACTCAAACAAAAGCACCTGACTAACAATAAGACACTGAGGAAAACCAGCAGTAGGACTGAGGACTAACGCAGATTAACACCGCTGCACAGGCGGACAGTACCCTAACCCTGCTCCTGCCTCTCTTAAAATCAGTCATCCTTCCAAAGACAATTTCGGGAGCAGGGGAGAAAATTGTCCTTTGGAACAAACAATATGTTTACAGTGCAAGAGCTCATAGTCTGTGGTGAAGTCAGGATGAAGAGAAAATGTGAACATTACTAACAGACTCTCATTGATTGCTTTCTTCTCTTTAAACTTTCTTCTTCTATGCTGGGCACCATGGTGCATACATACCCGTGATCCTAGTAACTCAGGAGGCTGAAGCAGGAGAACTGTTGTTATGAGGACAGAGGCAGCCTGTGCAACTTAGTGAGACCCTGTCTCAAAATAAAAAATGAAAAAGGGGCTGAGGGTGCAGCTCAGTGATAGAGCACTTGCCTAGAACTTGCAAGGCCCTTTGGTTCAACACCCTAATACTGGGGGTGGGGGTGGGAGATAAATTTTATCATTCTATTTGCCTATCTACATGAATCTGAATTCCAAGTTATAGACTTACATCACAAAAGGTCCTGCTGACTCTGGAAAAGGAGAGTTCCAAACAAAAATGAAATGGATGTGAGCACTGTACAATGAGATGCATGTATGGAAATGTCATGAGACCCATTAAAGTTGTACATGAAAAATTACCAACAAATTAAAAAAAAAAAAAAAGACAAATGACATACTTTCTAAAATATATGCACAAGAAGATTTTTCTCTGTAATTCCTTTGGCACGTACAATGTTTCTTTTTTTTTTTAATCCAAAGCTGTTTTCAAAGTATGTGCTGCCATTTTGAATCCTATGAGTCTTCCTATTCTTTAAAGCTCTCACATACCTAAAATACATATTTCCAGGATATCTGCATAAGAGATTCAAATACAGTGATCATGACTAAACCTTAAAGCTAAGTATTAGCCATAAATTAAAAATGATGGGATACATTTGCATTCTTACGCAACACAGTATCTACTTAACAGAAATTTTTCAACACCAGTGAGATGGTACAACCTGCCCTTCATCCACCCTCCTCTCCTTATCCACTCACTAAGTTTCTTACTTTAAGAAGACAACATTTCCTGAGCTGGGCACAGTGGCGCATGCCTGTAATCCCAGCGGTTTAGGAGGCGGAGGCAGGAGGATTGCAAGTTCAACACCAGAGGCAGTCTGTGTAACTTAGCGAGACCCTGTCTCAAAAACTGAAAAAATGGGCTGGGGATGCAGGTCAGTGGTCCAGCAATTGCAAAGCATGCAAAGTAGCACTGTGGCATCCCATCCCGTCAGATCTCAGAACCTAAGCAGGGCCGGGCCTGCTTAGTACTTGGATGGGAGACCATGTGGGAACACCAGATACTATAGGCTTGGGAGAAGGACCTGGCAACCTGCTCCCAAAAATCAATCTGCCATTGGAAACCCTATGAATAGCAGAGAAGCACCGACAAAGTGTTTCACCTGTTGTACGTAGGGTCACTATGAGTCAGATACCGACTCGATGGCACCTAACAACACAACAAGTATAGTGTACAGCAAACATTACCTCATTCTTCCTTTGCATGATTAGAACTTCACTGTTGGTGCTTCACAGTACTACTGTAAAATTTTTTTCTCTTCTAAGACAAACCTAAGGGCTGGGATTTAGCTCAGTTGGTAGAGCGCTGCACTGCAGTCTCTGAGGTCCCGAGTTCAATTCCCAGCACCGCAAAAATGGGAGAAGGACCTGGCAATCCACTCCCAAGGCAATCCCGAAACATTCAGCCATTGAAAACCCTATGAGGGTCGCTATGAGTCGGATACCGGCTTGACAGCACCTAACAACAACAAGACAAACCTGCCTTTTTATACATGACATTTTTAAGCATGAAATATAATTTCCTACACCAACTTCCTGATTTTCAACCTCTGATCTTTACTCCTAAAATATATCTGCTCTTGAACCTTCTGTAAGCACTCAGAACTTTTATTGTGTTCTTCAATGTCTGCCTCAATCATGAAATGCTAGAAAATGCTGCAATTACCTACATGAGACTGTTGAACAAAACTTCGCACAATCAAGGGTTTAATGTGGTCATGGGAAACACCAGGGCATACAACAGCAACTGAATAAAGGAAAAGCTTTAAAATTACACCAACTTAACTTTCTTTTTTTTTTTTTTTTTTTTTTTTTTTTTTCTTTTTCTTCCAGTACTTGGGGTTAAGCCCAGGGCCTGGCTCATGCTAGGTAAGTGCTTCACCGCTGAGTTGCACCCCCAGCCTCTTTTTACTTTTTATCTTGACACAGGTTCTCACTGAGTTGCACAGGGTACCTCTAGCCTTGAGCTTTCAATCCTCCCTCCTTGGCCTCCTGAGTCATGATTACAGGCATGCACTGTGGCACCCAGGTACATATCTTTTCATGCACACACTCTTACCAACCTTCTATAATCCCTTTTGAGGAAAGCAGTCATCTCCCCAGTTTACAATCTAGGAGACTCCAAGTTAGAGGGATTTAAACAATTTTTCCAAATGCTACAACAGCTAAGCAAGTTGGACCTGGTTAGTACTTGGATGGTAGACCGCCTGGGAATACCAGGTGCTATAGGCCTTGGAGAAGGACCTAGCAGCCCACTCCCAAAAATCAATCAGCCATTGAAAACTCTCTGAATAGCAGAGAAGCACTGGCAATAGTGTTGGGCATGCCACAGTGTCAGGGAATGTCTCATCTGTTGTACATAAGGTCGCTATGAGTCAGACCCAACTCATTGGCACCTAACAACTACAAATCAAGTAGAAAGCAGTGGTGCATCATTCCAAAGCCTGGCCACTTCATCACACTATACTGTGTGACAAACCACAGGACAGCAGCCTTGAAATGAAGGCTATTCAGGGAAGCAAGTGAACTGTGATCAGAGGAGTCACTGTCTCACCTTCACTTCTCTATCTATGCCTACTGGTGACTCAGTTTCTAGCTAAAGCACTGGTGAGCCCTCTGAGCCTTCGACTCAAAGGCAGGGTGCTCTGTAAATGTATTTTAATCCTGGAAGCACTGAGTGTGGACCGACTTCACTGTGACTCAGTCCCAGAAGACAGGGCATCCTAAGCACAGCTCCTACCTCCAACGTGAGGGCCAGAGGAGTCCCAGCCCATCCCTGAAAGGAAGGTCACGCCCTGATGCTCCTTCCACCTAAGCTGGAGATGGGTGACAAGGCTCAGCAACTGGAACTCTCCCACTGTGTCGCACACAGGGTGTGATGGAAACAGCTGAAGGGATAAGGAGAGAGGCCAGTGTCAGACAGAATGGTCCTGCAAAGGCTAACCAGAGGCCCAAAAACAGAAGGGGTGCATGGAGGGTCAGAAACAGGCACTGAAGATAACTGAAAACTGAAAGACAGAGGAGAAAATATTTACAATTGTTTCCATTCACCAAAACTCAATACTGAGAATAGACACAAGTCAATGAGCGTTGGCTATCAAAGATCTGAGTCTTCTTCTCACACATGGTTCCAAAGAAATAAACTATAGCATGTGGTTGTTAGGTACCATCAAGTTGCATCCGACTCACTGAGACCCTATATACAACAGAACAAAATACTCCCCAACACTGTGCCATGCCTGGCACTATGTCAGTGCCTCTTGGCTATTCACAGAGTTTTCAATGGCTGATTGTTTCAGGAGTGGGCTGCCAAGTCCTTCTCCCATTTTCTTGTGGTGCTAGAGATCAAACCCAGAGTCTCGGATCAGATCCTGCAGAGCAAGCACTGTACCAACTGAGCTACACCACAGTCGCAAAACTACAGCACAGCAAACTCATATAGAACAGGCTTAGAATGAATTTTAGTCACATTTTCAAATCTCTGAACTTAAAGTCTAAATAGTCCCATCACCTATGAAGAACAAGGTGTGTGTTTAATCAATAAATACTGAATCTACTAGATATAATGTACTCTTCAAAATTGACTCACAAGTGACCCCACTGAAGGAGGACATCATATCTTAGTTGGAAGTGTCCAGAGTATTCCCAACAAGCAATTGTCAGGTATTCAGCCTACTGAGCAATCAAGCATTCCAACTTAAAACAAGAGGATAAAGAAAAATTATCAAAAAAGAGGTGGCATGTGCCTATAATCCATGACCCAGGAGGCTGAGGCAAGAGGGCTGCTAGAGGCGGCCAGCGTGGCCTATGCAGTGAGACACTGCTTGGGGAGGAGGGCAGAGAGAGTCATTTAGGGCAAGCAATTCAACAGCACCTCACCTCACCAAGACTAAGGCAGAAATTTTTTGAGCAAACATGTTAAGCACAAGGGTTTCAGCCAGCATAATGTGCTGAGGTGAAAACTAATATTAAAGAAGATTACTGAATAAAAGCACCCATAAGGACAAATCACAAGGCACTTTATTTCATATACAACATAAAAGAGAAAATATTCTGAGGGCTTAGTGAAAAGCTTTGTGCATACTGCTGAGTTTTCTGTTCTCTATTTTAAACATCAGCTTAGAAGAATTATGAATTTAAGAAAGAATCACTTCATTTTCCATGGAGAGGAATTTCTTTATTCCTTTTTGGAACACAATTTTACCCTTCAAAATCTTCCACATCACCATCAGGTACACCTATATCAACAAGTTCGATGTAATCCCAAGTTTGAGACGCCATATTATACAAGTAACCTTACTGGGCTAGACACGCTATGGTGGCCCAGGATCTCCATGTTTTCCTTCCCTGAGTGGCCCCCTCCCTCATCTACTTCTAATCAATGGAAGAGAGCGGGCCTGAGGGAGTGACCCTTCCAAATCAGGTTATAAAGAGCAGAGGACTCCCTTGTAGGTACTTACTGGCTCTCTCTCAAATTACCAGCAGCACAAGGGAAGGGGCTGAGGCCTCCCGCCAACAGCCACGTGAATGAATTTCAAAGTGGATTCTCAGCCTCACTCAAGCCACGAAGCCACTGGATGACTGCAGCCCCATAAGACACAGAGAGCCAGGAAGAGGCAAGGACATCTAAAGTCCTGGCCCACAGAAGCCATCGGTCAATAAAAGTCAGTGTTTGTCTGTCTGTCTGTCTCTCTGTATCTGTCTCTCTGTGTCTGTCTGTCTGTCTGCCTGCCTGCCTGTCTGTCTCTCTCTCTCTCTCTCTCTCTCTCTCTCTCTCTCTCTCTCTCTCTCTCTGTGATACCACTAAGTTCAGAAATGTGCTACACCCAAAAGAAAAAGTATATAAATTAGACAAATAGATAAATCAAATAATTTACTTATCTCTACATATGAGCCTGACCCAGAAGATGTAATATTATTGGACATAAGGTTCAACCAAAAAAGGGAGGGAGCACAAAGGTATTTAATTATCTGGACTTATTAAAAGAAAAAAAGAATCCCAATTCAGATGTATTACTTCTCAAATATAAAAAAAAAAACATATATCCAAAAATACACATATTCCAAGATCTCAGCTAGTTTAAAACAAAACAAATTGGATTTATTACTTTTCTCCTCTAAGAAATGAACAGTGAAACATTTTAGAAACATAGCCAAATTGTAAAATTCCTAGGAGATTTCCAGTAACAAATGATGGCACGTTTCTTCCACTAATTCACATGAAATGATTCTAGTATCTCTCCTTTGACACTTAAAATGAATACATTACCCTAGAGAATCAATGCTAAGCAAAGACAAATGTCTTCCTTCTATTATCTTTTTGTAGTATTTTACAATCTTCAAAGAAAGGGCTGTAGCTTTCTATTTAAGAACAGGGTGACTCCTGAGAACAAAGTGCTGCCACCAAAAAAGAATTATGCCTGGCATGAAAAATGACCTGGGGAGGAAGGCGTCTGCCAGAGGGGTTTTGAAGAAATGCTTCCACACATACAAGCACTTTCTGTACATGGCTCAAGAACCTATAGAATTTATCCCTACAACATACACAGTTTGTTCATACTTGCAAAAGAGCATTCAGGTTCACTTACCAAGGCTATTTTGACATTGTAGTTTACACCCATACTTGTACTGACATTGAAACAAGTTTGTCTTTTAAAAAAATTATAAAAAGAGAAACTTCTAATACTGTTTCCAACCCTGAAAGTCATCCAGGTCACCATCATAACAGGTTCAGGTCCTAAAACTCTAGAACAATTATCATCCTCTTTCATTAAATGGTTTACTTTTTAAAAGTTTTTTCTACCTATATTATGTTATATACTTAATCAAAACTCTTCCATTCCACCTAACAGCTTTGATATATGAGAGGCTGGGATGGAAAAAATGATACCATTGCAGATGAAGAAACACCAGCTGCTCTTGCTGGAGCTGGCAGGCTCTGCACTCTCAGCAGAGAAAGGCCACAAAGAGGGCTCCTAGAGTTCTCACCTGGAACAACCAGCAAACCCACCAGCTACCCCTCAATTTATTACTTTGCAAATACTATATACACTCTTAAGATACAGTGTATCTTAAGATACACTGTATCTTAAGAGTAAGACACACAGCATCTCAGAACATGGATATTACCATATGGTTCAAATAAGCACTCCACACAACACCAAGAATCTTCTCCCTAACATGGGCAGATAGAAACAGAGTCCATAGAAGGCATATTTATTCCCCTATCTTACTAGTTCTCAAGGGGTGGTACCACTCACTGAAAAGCACTTTAGAAATTTTGTTGTCACAATGGTTGGAGGACACTGCTGGCATTTAGTGGCAGAGGTCAGGGAATGATAGACATCCTGTACTACAACAGTTGCCTAGAAGAAATTGTCTCCAATTTCCAAAAGTCAAAAAGTTCCACCAATACTCAAGCATGTAATTTGTTTACAATTTCCTGGACCATGGGCACATAAACACAAAATATTTTTGCCCAACTTTAAGCATGCTCAATATTTCAGGAACACAGTTACCATGTAAACCAGGGAAGACGGCCTGGCACTTTCTAAGAGCTGACTGCCATTTTGGAAGAGCCCTTGACCGCGGCAACACCATCAGTGATACTGAGTGGCCACGTCTCACGGCATCAGTGTGCCTCCTGTTCCTGTGAGTCCTGGGGGAGCCGGGAGAACACAGGGTGCTCTGTACAGTCAGGGAACCTCCTGTGAATCTATAATTAGTTCAAAATTGAAAGTAAAAAAGATAAAAGAGACGCCGAGTCACACAGGATTGGGAACCACCACCCTGAGCGTGTTACTGGCCTTAAGTTAAGGATGTCCTCAGGTTGTCCCTATCCCTTCCACCCTACCAAGACCAAAGCAAGCTTCCTCTCCTTTATAGCCCTTTCCTAATCCATCCCCTACAAACTGAAACCTAGAGTTGTGTCTAACCAAAGGCTACCAGAGTACTCAGGAGATGAGACCTGGGTAACACAAATCACATCTCCTGCATCCTAACTCAGTGCTTCTGCTAAAACACAGACTGTGTGCCCCATACTACCGTATTGACTGCGTACTTTACAACTCAATTTCTGATCATTTCTATATTATTTTCACCTTATTACTCCTCCTGCCTCCAATATTCAGGTAGAACTTTCTTTTCAAGATTTATGTAACTTCCACTGACTTCATTCCTCTCTTAGCCACGTATTTATAAGACACAAATATGTCAACAGAGTAAGATCTCACTGCATTTTCACGTTCTGTTCATATGGCCATCAACAATAACGAGGCTTTTCATTCTACAGCCGACAAAGGAAATGAAGCTTGTACAGCCCCTAGTGTTGTGCACACTTGACCTCCCTGAGAACTAAGGCAACCACTGCCCCACATGCTGGTTGGGAAGCTGTGAGCCATGCCAGGCGCTAGCCATGCAGCACTGCAGACCTCAAATTCTCTAGAAACATGATAGAAATTTCTTTACCAACAGGTATCTGTCTATAAGGCCCTGAGGAGAACCTAGGATTCCTCTGAAATGTCTGAAGGAACACTAATTCCAGGCTGCTGATCAAATACAAGATCTCTGAATAAAAAGCAAGGCATAAGCATGCACACATGTAACCCCAGCACTGAGGCAGGAGGACAGTAAATTTGAGAACCTGTCTCAAAAAATAAGATAAAAAATAAAGCTTTGTCAGAGTCCTTAATCTTGAGAGACGCATACAGAATTTATTATGAAAATGATATATTCAGGGGTTTACTTGAGGATGATCCAGCATGGCAGGGACGGGGCACAGTTAGAGGGAAACCAGAATCAGCCATGGGTTTGTGCTGATTGGTGCGGAAGCTGAGTGACAGGTACTCGTGACTCTTCTCTCCAGGTACCTGTGTGGGAACACTTCCATAGTGAAAGCTGCCCCAGCATAGCCTGGTGGGTGTTAAAGGCAGCAAGTTGAGAGGTAAATGGCGAAAGCCACTGCTGGAAAGAAAACAGGCGAAACTGAGGCTGGGAGTAGGGCAGGGCTCAGTCCCCAGTGCTGGTGGCTTGCAGGACACATCCTGAGACAGGGCACCTCTGGATGGGCACTTTGCTTCTCATTAGCTCAGCACACAGGGCTCAAAGTGTGGCAGAACAAAAACACCTTCATCCTCGCAAACAGCCCTCACCATCCATAATCACACACAATTCACCTACCAATAAAATTCACACGTCTGGGTGGGGGTGAGTCAAGTCTCATAGTTCGTAGGAGACAAAATGTATCTGCCAATCAGTAGGCGTTAGCATCTCTCCTCACCTGCCTTTGGTACCATAAGGCTAAAAGTAACACAGTATCAAGGGCCAGGGTGGAGCTTAATGTCACAGCACCTGCCCAGCACACAATAGGCCCTGGGAACCATCCCCAGGACTGAAGAAAAGAAAAAAAGTAGTGCGTATTATCAAGAAAAAAGATACAACTGACAAATAAATAAGGTTCAAATTCAAGACACTGGTTTCCTGACATTGTTAGGTGCCGTCAAGTCAATGTCCAACTCATAGCGACCCTACGTACAACAGGTGAAACAGTATTGTTAGTGCTTCTCTGCTATTCATAGGGTTTTCAATGACTGTTTTGGGGGAGTGGGTTACCGGGTCCTTCTTCCAAGCCTACAGCACTTGGTGTTCCCAGGTGGTCTCCCATCCAAATACTAACCAGGCCTGACCCTGCTTAGCCTCCGAGATCTGATGGGATCAGACCATAGTGGTACGGCTATAAGCGGTTTCTATATGCCTTTATGTAGTATCTCTATCCCAAACAAAAAATATGAGGGTGAAAAATCTAAACAAGAGGCTCCCAAATCAATATCAAATACTTCCCAGGTTACAGCAATAGACAAGGAAAAAGAAAGCCAAACCAGGTAAGTGACTCACAGGTTTGGGCAGAGCACTTCTTGAAAGTTGGACTTCCCTTAGCAGCAAGAGCCCTTATTTGTCAGAGGAAGAGGAAGAGGGGAGAAGGAAGATCATGAATAATATTAATTGAAGCAGCTGACATTTCTGCAGGGATTATGAGCCGGCAGGCATTCTCTGCACTCTTTGTCTACCAACTCACGTACCTCACTCAGCCCTAAAAGCATGTACTGTGACTGCACACACTCCATCATGCAGGTGAGGAGGCTGAAGGACTGCAATGTTAGGGTTTTGTTTGTTCTGTTTTGAGACAGGGTCTTGCTATGGAGCCTAGGCTGGCCTTGAATTCATAATCCTCGTGCCTCTATTTCCCAACTGCGGGGATTATAGATATGCAACCCGACGCCCAGCATCAGCGTTAGCTAACTTGCCTAGAGGTTGCCCAGGTCTCAAGTGACAGAGCTGAATTTCAGGCCCAGACAGGCTGCCTACAGTTTCTGCTCAGAACCAATCCACTGATACCATCACTCCACAATAATCTGAAGAATCAAACTACCTTTAATGGAAATTATCCTTTTTCAGTGTCATGAACTAACCATTCATGTTAACTGTGTACTTACTAATGAATCCCTTGTTACTTTCTCAATCAAGACATTGTATTTGCATTTACTGTGGATTAATCAATACTGAATTAGATTTTATTAGCTATATTTTACCAGATTTCTTTGTAAGGGTTTTTCGTAGCCCCATATCTAGGCCAAGTCACCCAAAGCTGAAGCAAGTGGGTCAAAAGTGGATAATTGCCAAGGGAAACACTTCAAGGTACAAGAGCAGATTTAAAATGCCCTGATTCAACACAGACATCTGCTCTGCCATAAGCGACCATCTGCTTCATATCCCAGACAGCAAAACATTTCAATAGGAAGTGTCAAATCTGACTCCTAATCAGGAAACAATTACCTACATTTGCTACCAGCCCCAAAGCTGATTAGCAACTCCTGGGGCAAAAATTAATGGAAAATCCACAGGTATACATTCTAATGAGACTGGTACCAACCAAGATTTGTACTAGCTCCTTTATTTTAAATACGTAACTGTGGGGGAGGGGGGAACCTTAAGATGTAGGACAAGAGATGTTGAGGAAATCTTCAGAGGGGAAGAATCAGGAGTCCGGGGAACAAAGACCTTCCATGCATAGACTCAATGGCCTTCAGGTGCCTAAGCATAAGGGACCATGGGTGAGTGAAAACAGTCCCAGACCGAAGGGACCCACAGCCATAGAGACAATGTGCACAAGGTTACAGGGCAAGAACACACTGCAGGGCACTTTTCAGGTAATTAGAATGACTTTGAAAGGTTCAAAAGATCCAGGTATGCAGCAGCCTGTGATCCCAGCACTCAGGAGTCTGGGATTTCAGTCAGAAGGACCAGGAGTGCAGGGCACCCTGGGCTGCACAGGGAGACCCTGACTCAGGCAGACAAACTAAACAACAAAAGTTCAAGATGGTGCCAGTTGAGGATGTCCGGAAAGGTGTTGCAGAGGAGACTAGCAACTGAGCAGGGTCCTAAAGACTCCACACAGACTCAGGTGTGAAAGGGGCACTCCAGGTGCAAAAGGGTGCCCAGCAGCAGCACATCCCCACCAGGAAGCAACAGGACCCAGGACCCACAGCAGGAAGATGCACACAGCAGCGAGACGCACAGAGAGGCAAGCTGGGGAAAACAGAGGGAAGACAGGTAGCAAAGGCCTGCAACTGTTTGCACAGGCCACAGTGGCCCTAGGCCCATTCCAGAAAGTCAATACCTGTGATAAGCCAGATCACAGGGTTTGGATTCTAGGGGAAGGAGACAAAATTAAGGATGTAAGATAATTTCATCAGTAAGAAGCCTGTTGAAGAAAATACAACAGAAAGTAAAATGAGAACAAGCTGGAGCAGCAAGGTCGGTGCCTGGCCAGCCCAGCAGGTGGGGACGCTGCTCCTGAACTAACTAAGCTGGTTCCTCTGGAAGGTGCTGAGGCAGGAAGGAAGAGAGGACAGAACATCAGGGGCGTTAAGTAACTCAGGCAAGAGAGAAAGACAAGGAAAACTGAGGGACGGGGAAGGGCAAGGAGTCCCTCCCCTCACCACCGGATCTTGTTTGCATTTCTTGCTGGCTCAGAGACAAGAATTTCAATAAAACTAACAAAATCAAAACTGTTGTGAAGATTGCCTAGGATAACTATCCTTTTCTAAAAGAGATCTCCAACATGAGTGTTAAAACAGCTAATGAACCCTGCTGGGTACCGGACCTCTGAGTTTAACCTTATGGCACTCCCCTCCTCTGCACTCCTAAACCTGAACAAAGCCCCTCATAAACCACCTTACAGTTTCATTTGCAAAAGGAAGTCCTTTAAGAGAACTAAAAGAAGTAAACCAACTCACATTTTGTTACTTTGTTCTTAAATTTTGCTTTACCTCTGAACCTGGGTGTAAATTACAATTTGAGTAATTTAACTTCAAAAGCCACAAAGTCATTTATACAGCTATTGTTAAGCCTCTTAGTGGTGTCTCTCTGGCTCGATTGAGCTCCCTCCCTCGCTCTCTTTCCTCTCAGCCTGCACCCACCCTTGGATGTGTACCATCTTATCTTTTTCTTAATAAACTTCATCTTTGCTGCATATTGACATGTTCTGAAATTCTTTTCTGCAGTTAAGTCAAGATCCTGGCTTTCCCTAAGTAGAAGTCTCTTAAAAGGACGCCTGAGGCTGCACAACCTGCAGCTGTATCACCGTGGTGTCCAATTCCACCACATCTTGGAAGCTAAGCAGGGTTGAGCCTGGTTAGCACTTGGATGGGAGAGCGCCTGGGAACACCAGGTGCTGTAGGCTTGGGAGACGGACCCAGCAACGCAGTCCCCAAAAAATAATCAGCCATTGAAAAAAACCCTATGAGCAGCACAGAAGCACTAACAATAGTATTTCCCCTGTTATACGTTGGGTCGCTATGAGTCAGACACTGACTCACGGGCACCTAACAACAACCTAACAACAACAAGGCTGCACAGCATGCAGGTCAGGCTGTGTCTCCCAGTCTGAGGGTCCTAACCAGACAGGACCTTGCGCAGTGCTCGAGAGCACTGAAGCAGAGTGGGAAGACTCCCCAGCTCCACGTTGCTTTAATTCAACCTCATTAGTGAGTTAATGACATTCTACTTACCAAATGACCTCTTGTTCATACAACAGGCAGAAGTGCCTTGAAAAGGGGCATCAAGTTCTCTTTGGAGTTTGGTTGACAAGCAGTTCACTCTCTGCTTCTGTTGAGATGCAAAACACTACTAGATACAAAGGCAGCATTAGATGCTCTCCTTCCATAAAGCTCCAGGAAGACAAGGGCAACGGGAGGCTTTTTGCTAAATTACAATTTGTGGGGAAAAAAAACTGCAAAATTTTTAAACTTATGTTGTTGTTAGGAGCCATTGAATCCAGTCCGACTTACAGTGACCCTCTGCCCAACATAATGAAACACTCCCGGACACTGCCATGCCCAGCACTATGTCAGTGCGTCTCTGATATTCATGGGGTTTTCAATGGCCAACTGTTTGGGAATTGTTTCAGGATTGTTTCAGGAGTGGGCTGCCAGGTCCTTCTACTATGTTTGCGGTGCTGGAAACAGAACCAGGGCCCCAGAGAGTGCAGAGCAGCACTCTACAAACGAAGCTAACACCCAGCTCAAAATTATTAAGCAAATAAAGATAGAATGAGGCGAGTACTTTCACGCAATGTTAGCTATAACATTACAGCCTTTCTAAAAAGCAACATGACAGTATGTATAGCTTTTTTCTTTTGGCCCCATAATTCCTCTTTTGAAATATAAAGATAAAAATAGATATTTAGTTGTCTGCATATAACTAAACTCAGTATAGTGTTATTTATAAAAGTAAATATCCAAGAAGAAAAACTATATAAACATTATACAAGGAAATATGTAAGCCATTAAGAATGTTTGAGATAATATTAATAGCTTAACACAAACTAAAACATTGATGATTTTAAAAGCAGGGAATGATTATATGTAGTATCCTCTCCAAATTCATAATATGAGATGTTTAACAAGCTTAAAACACAAAATGTGAAGTGATGAGAGTCCAATCTCTCTATAAAAACCATGAATTTAAGAAAATGCGTGTAAAATTTTTCTTTGAAACTCTTCATAACCTTAGTCTCCTACTGTAGCTCCCGCACTGAAGGGAGGTAAGAGCTGCACATATATTCTGAGGTTTAAATTTTCCACATCTGAGCCCCAGAGCAGCGACTCAAACGGCTGAGAGTGTCCCCTGCAGAGTGCAGAAGGGGAAGGAAACCTGACTTGGCCCTGGCCCACTTTTATTCTCTAACACTGAACCGCCAAGCAGAGCCAGGCACACCGCTGGTCCCTGGCTCCCAGCCCTACACACTTGCCACCACCTGCAGAGCAGAACCAGGGTGCGGCTCCACCGGCACAGCGACAAGCCCCGATGGGTGTGACTCCCTCAGGTAGATGCGCAAATATCCCGTTCCCAGCACTGAACTCCAGCTCGCTGTCAGCCTCCTGAACGTGCCGTCGTTACTGCTCCACACACCTGAGGACACTCTGCTCATCCCCTTCCCTCTCAGCAAATCCTCCAGCTTCGGCCTCCTGCCAAATAATGAGTTCCGTAAACCCAGCCGGCCTCCTCCTCCAGCTGACGCCCCTGTGGGCGGCGTTCCCGCCCCATGTGACCAGGCTGGCTGCCTTCTGCCTCAGGCCCTGCTCTGCAGCTGTCTGTGCGGGGCCCCAGGGCACCGCTGGGCCCCAGGACTCCTGCACCAGCTGTGCTCAACGTCTGTGGACGGCCAGTGTCTTCCACACCTAAGGCCACCACCCTGGCCTGGCCCACCCATCAGGGGGGCCTCGGCTTGCTCACCAACGCCCCAACAAATCTGTCCTAACCCACCTTCCCACTGCAACCGCATTCTCACTGAAACACTGCGCTTAAATGGCCTGCCCAAGAGCCGAGGGAGACGCCATGCCCACTTCACCACCAACACGCGTGCGGGGCCAAGGCTGTGTCACCCAGGGCCCCATGCTCGGGCCTGCAGCCTCCACTCCATGCAACTGGTGACCGTGGGCAGGTTCTACCTTTTCCCACCATCCAGAACACCAACCGCTTTTCACTTAGGCCTCGCCTAGGCCACGGACACACTCACAATCACTGAACTCTGTGGCTGTTTCAAGGGCAGCCCCCGAGGCCAGCACAGAACCTGGCTTTACCATGCACTCCCATGTTTCATACAGCACTGCGCCCAGGAGTCCTTGGAACAACCTACCTGCAGGCCTCCCACACGAGTCAAGAGATGCACTTCAGCAGGTCATCAGGGCGTCCCCTGGTCCTTGGCCATCTGCTGTCAGGTGACTTGGGCTACTTCACCTCTCCTTTCTTTTTTTTTTTAATTGGACATTTTTAATGTACACCTTAATGTGATTCATTCTGACATGCTTTTCATTGTGGCATTTACATATATGCATTTTGATGTACATTATTCATATAGGTTCCCCCTTACCCTCTTGTATGCCTCCCCCTGACCCTCCCCAACTAAGTCTTGTCTATCACCTCTTATTTCTAATACCACATGGCGTGGGGGTGGGGCAACACTGTCTGCCTTCCTCAGAGGGTGGCTCTTTGTAATGAATGACAGCAATTTCAATACTTTTCCTTTCTCTCTACAAAACCCCAGCACACTTCGTTGTAAAAATACACAGATGTGTAAATATACAGATATGTGTGTATGAATCACTGGGTCCATTGTTTTACATCTGTGGAGCAGGCCCACACTGGGTACAAGATGAACAGGAGCCCTGCTCTGGAGGAATTCATGGTCTCACAGGGACAAATTAATAAAAAATATGCACAACACCACTCTATAGCATAAGCACAGCAGAATCGCTGAGGTCCCACGAAAGTATGTGGGACTGAGTGAGGGGGACAGATGGAGCAATGCTGGGTATGGGGAAAGGGACAAGGCAGGCAGGGACTTGGGAAGGGAGGTTTAATCTAAAAAGACTCCTTAACCAAACCACCAGGGAAATCAACTGGGAAGAGCAGTGACAGAAGACAAAATTGATCTATTCTCCATGAAGTTATAGGAGCTCTAAGACAATGATACAAATGAACTGGCCTTGATTTTTCTCAGTTGTCTCCTACTAAATATAGAACAATACCTTTAGCACTTTGCATACCGTGAAAAATCACTTTGAAGGTCTCTTAAAAACTATGTTGTGCAACCACCCGGGCCTGAACCCTGACAGACTGATTATTGAGAGTTCTAAGGAATTATATCACACAAAACTCTTTAGTGGAAATTTTTTCTTTGTGTAAAACCACATTTGGTCTTCTTCAGTTATACACTTTAATCAAATTCTCACATACACAATTATCCCCATTCCATCCTTATGAGAGCGATAATTTCTTTTAATGTGCCTTCTAATTAGCCTGGTAGATGCTCCGCCCAGCAATCACAATTGCTACCATTTATTTTCAAAGACCACTGATTTTGTCCCAGTACGGATACTTCTAGACTGACGACGTTCATTTAGGGATGAACTGGCTGTGGGCCCTGAGACCCCTTTCACCCCAGACTCCAGCTGCTCAGTTTCTGAGGCTCCTTTTCCAAGTGGCATTAATTCAGACTGAGGGGAAAAGAAAAGGACCCCTGCTCTAACGCACCCTTACCACCAAACCAGCCTTAACTTGTTTAAAAATACAGCCCCAATCACTTAATTGCCTTGCTCAAAAACTCTATGACTCACAATTACTTCCTTCTGTTGGTGCCCTGCATTCATGACCCTCCACTACAGGATGCCAGTCATTTCCCAGCCCCATCTCCACCTGCAGTCTCCATCCTCCTGCCAGTTACCTACTGGTCCTCCACACAGGAGGTCCAGGCCATCACAGTCAACATGCCACCCATCTGTTTTTCTCTGAGGATGTACTCAACACCATCTCTTCCCCAAAGTCTCTCCTGGTTACAGCCAATCCACGATCATCACTCATGCACTTGAACCGCAAAAGCATTTTTTTTCTTTTTTTCACAGTAGTAAGAGTTTGACCCCAGTCCTCACGCATGCTTTGCAAGCACTCTACCACTGAGCTGTACCCCCAGCCCATTTTTCACTTTTTATTCTGAGACAAGGTCTTGCTAAATTACGCAGGCTACCTCTGGCCTCAAATCTGCAATCTTCCTGCCTCTGCCTCCCAAGTCACTGGGATTTAACAGGCGTGAACCACCACACTGCAAAAGCACTTTCTACCTCCGATTAAAACTATCCCTTTCTGCTGGTCTTCTAAGCATCCCTAAAGTGATACAAAACCCCCAGCCCTTGGCTGGCCTGTATACTCCCTAAGGGCAGAGCTTTGAAATCTGACCCTTCTTAACATCCTTTTCTAAACATCTTGCAGGTAAAGGGTTACCTTTGATGGAGTAATTTACACCCAAATCCTGCTCATCCAGGTCCTCAATGTCAAGAGGCAGACTTTGTAGGGAAAAGGGAGCTGGGGACATTTCTGAGCAGGCGAATCATGTGACTGAAGCCGCATTCTAAGAGAATCAAATGGCGTGGCAGAGACGAGAGTGTACGAGGCCTGGAGTCAAGATTCACTGCCACTTACCAGGTAGAGCTGCCCAGGGAAGAAAGGATGACTTGGGTTTGAGGAGCAGAAAATATGTGGCTGGACAGCACAGGCTGCGGGTGGAAGATAAGGCAGGAAAGTGATGAGGGATCTTGAATGCAAAACCTTGGAGAAGTAACTCGCCTACTGTGGACCCCAGGAACTTAATCTAGAATCCTTGCTTTGGAAGCAAATTAGTAATAGCAAACAAATTGCATCTCAAATTCCAACTCCAACCCCCAGTGGTGATCATCTGCAATGGCACAGCGACTCCAGGCAGAGGAGCTGTGGTGAGTGTTCAGCATCTGCCACAGACCTGGGGAGACAGGTGGACAGGTGAATCTACTATGGAGTGCCACCCCGGAGCCTATGATCTTAAAGTCTAATACCACTGGATTTGAGATTTCAAGATGCTCCTCGGGAACTAAAGCCCTAGAAATCAATGAGGTTCTACAAAGGAGCGGGAACGCTCCCCTGAGAAAAAAGAGGGAAGGAGGAAGGGCATGAAGGGCACTGACCTAGTATTAAAGTTTGTCATTCTAAAACAAGCAAGCATTCACGCTTTTCATTAGGAAACCATACAGAAAGTAGACCTGCCATGCTTTCTAAAAGTTTGTACTTCTTTGGTTCAATCTTCTGGCCTCTGAAAGCCAATATGGAAAGTGAACTGCTGATGCTGGATCCCCACAACACGGTGGCTAGGGCACAAGGGCAGCCCACGTGGTTAGGAAAGAGCTCTGCCCAGCCCAGCAGTCCAGCTCCTCATGGTTCAGCCTGCCCATTTCATCTTCTGAGGACATGAAAGATAGTCATACCCACCAGAGAAGCTCAGTATGAGATTAAAGGAATGTGATGAGTAACCCAGTGCCTCGCACTTGGGGTGCACAATTAAAGACAGCCACTGCCATTACCACCATTGCCCAGATTGTTGCTGTGCAACCAGCAGAGCATTTCTGTTGGCATGTTATTAGTGCTGAGCAATTTTTTAAAACAGAAAATACAAAATGGAGAGGGAAAAGGTCGCTCAATCCTATCCATGTAAGTTTTGAGATCATTTGTGGCTTTTTTTTCAGTGTCTGGTTTCAGTGCCAGCCAAGAACAGTTTTCACTAACTTTAATTTTGCAGTGTATAGTATGAAGCAACAGGCGCTTAGGCAAAGACACACACACACGTTCAGGCCAGTATATTTAAAAGACATGATCTGATAGAAATGAACATCCTGTCCTTTCAGGTAGAAACAAAGGAGTTTTTCAGCAGGGTGACCTCAAACCTTGCTTGGTGGAGCTCCACAGGAACACAGCAAATTAAAATGACACTATTTCCTGACAGCCACCAGGATAAGGCAATGAAGGTCGATCACACCTGGAAACAACTTCAGCTCAACCTTGGCAGCAGTGAGAAGTCACAGATGGCTCTCAGAAAGGGGAATACCACAGAGTCCTTCAGTCTGGAAGGCCCACATGCATCCCAACTGACCAGGAGAATGCAACAAGGCTCACCCCCAAGAGTATCTGCTTTTACTCACATCTCCATCAGCCTTGGTCAGGTCCACAGCAGAAACATACTAAACCCTACATGCGACGCACACTGGATTTTAATGCCTGGTACAAAACAGACACAGGGCTTTATTTAAACTGAGAAAAGATTGTTGGAGATAAACCTGGACAGACCTTCCCCGGGCTGACTGTCGGTTCTGAAGACAACCCAGGGTCCCTCGCCAGGTGGCTAATCCCTGAAGCCCTAGATGCTTGGGCAAAACCTCCCACATCAACTGGGGCCTGTGTTAAAGGAGCTGGTGGCAAACACTGTGTGGTCTATGTCCCCCTCAGCTGTCAGGGCTGGGAGAAGTGAGCTGCAGGGAATGTTTTCACTACATTACGCAACTGATACTCACGTGTGTGTGTGTTTGGCTGCTACTGCTGCTAAGAGTGGATGACAGACAACTTGAACAAGTTACCATGTAAAACAGCCACAACAAAAGTAATCACAATAGCTTTGAGCAAAGGAGATCATGTGAAAATTGGAAAAAGAAGAGTTGTTTCTTGAGACTCGACTGTATTAAAAATATGAATGGAAAATAAGAATTTATAACATTTTTTTTAATGTTCAGAAATAGACCTAAAAACTTAACATATCCAGGACAAAGTTCCTTTAAGACTTCTGAATATAAGAAAAGCAGATATCAATCAATTTGACGAGGAAACCCTTTTAAAGGAAGGCTACTAGTATTTCTGCCTGCAGCCATACCCCCTTCGTGTCTGATCCTGTCAGATCTCAGAAGCTAAGCAAGTTCAGGCCTGGTTAGTACTTAGATGGGAGAACACCTGGGAACACCAGGTACTGTAGGTTTGGGAGAAGGACCTGGCAACCCACTCCTAAAAAACAATCAGCCAATGAAAACCCTATGAATAGCAGAGAAGCACTGACAATAGTGTTTCGCCTGTTGTACACAGGGTCACTATGAGTTAGACACTGACTCCATGGCACCTAACAGCAACAACTGGTATTTCTAAAGTAACTTAAATTTTAACAATAAAGCAATTAACAAACAAGACTTTCTCATCTTTTTTTTTTTTTTTTTCTTTTTGGTACTGGGAATCGAACCCTGCAAGCACTCTACCACTGAGCTAAATCTCCAGCCCCTTTTTTTTTCTTTTTTTAACAAACAAAACTTTCTAAAAGCAAGGGTAACACAGGGAGAATGGATGTTGGGAATCAAGTCTAATTTAATGTTTAGTCAACCTGTTTTTGTTGTTATTGTTGTTATTTGATTTCTTTATATCTTTCCTTATTTAAAATGCCCATTTATAGATATTTCTCTACAACAGATATAATCAGGAGCCAATCTCCCAGAGAAAGACAATTTCATTCTTTACCTGTACTTACTCTGTTAAGCATCTATAATCACTTTGGTTTCAAGTTACTTGGCAACAAAATGTGACATGAATCTATGCTTAAGATTTCACAAATCCAATTCCCATACTGTTAACAGAATGTTTTATTCCACTGTGAAATCATGATTCCAAATATTATTTTGGTTTTTTGAAGCAAGGTCTCACTTTGTAACCCAGATTGCCCTTGAACTCACTATGTAGCCCAGGCTGGCCTCAAACTCAAACTCCTCCTGTCTCAACTTCCAGATGGTGCCATGACACTTGGCTAATTTTCTAGGGCCTACTCTGAATCGCGGGCTGGGATTTAGCTCAGTGGTAGAGCATGCTCTGCAGTCTCTGAGGTCCCGAGTTCGATTCCCAGCACCACAAAAACGGGAGAAGGATGTGGCAACCCACGCCCGAGGCAATCCCGAAACAATCTGCCATTGAAAACCCTGTAAGGGTCGCTATGAGTCGGATACCGACTCTGTGGCACCTAACAACAACAACAACACTGGGTAAAGGAAAAATGCACACAAGCATTCCTTGGAGAATTTAATCAACAAACACAGGCTTGCCCTCTGCTAACTGCCAAGAGAACAGTGTGGACAAGCTGGGCCTTGCTGGATCAAACCCCCCACCCCACTCGACGGCACCTAACAACAACAACAACTCTGAATCGCAGCTTGCCAAAAGTCTTTGAAAGCAGACTATACTTTATAGACAGCATTAAGTAGTGTGATTCTATAACTTTAAAAAGTATCTTAGTTCAAATGCAGCCAGGATTCTTATTTTGATAAGTAAAATTTTTACAAAAAATTAATACATATTTCTATAGTGCAAGTTCAAGAAAAGGGCAAGGACAAGAGTTCATTTTTGATGTTTTGGCAATATAGAAAGCACAAAGCTTGAAAGCAGAGAATAACAGAAGTGTGTCTACCCCTGTGTTATTGACTATGCAAAGGGATTTCACTGTGTGAATCACAACAAATTATGGGTAACACTTGAAAGAATGGGAATACAAGAACACTGAATTGTACTCATGAGGAATCAGAACATGGACCAGGAAGCAGTTGTTCAAACAGAACAAGGAAACATTGCCTGGTTTAAAGCAGAGAAAGGTGTGCATCTAGGCTGTATCCTTTCACCATATCTCTCCAATCTCTATGCTGAGAAAATAATCTAAGATGCTGGACTTTCATGAAGAAGAATGTGGCATCAGAACTGGAAGAAGACTCATCAACAAACTGCATTATGCAGATGACACAACTTTACTTGCTGAAAGTGAAGAGGACTTGGAACATTTACTCATGAAGATCAAAGAGCAAAGCCTTCAGTATGAATTGCACCTCAACATCAAGAAAAAAATATCCTTACAACTCGATCAATAAGCAACTTCATGGTAAATGGAGAAAAGATTGAGGCTAAGAATTTGCTTTACCTGGTTCCATAATCAACACCTGTGGAAGCAGCAGTCCAGAAATCAAAAGACACATTGCATTGGGAAAAGCTGTTGCAAAAGACCTCTTTTAAAGTGTTGAAAAGTAAAAATGTCACATTGTAGACAAAGGTGCGCCTGACTCATGTCATGGTACTTTTAGTTGCATCATATGCTCGTGAAAGCTGGACACTGAAAATGGAAGACAGGAAAAGAATTGATGCTTTGGGATTATGGTACCAGACACCAATACTGAATACACCATGGTCTGCCAAAAGAACCAACACATCTGTCCTAGAAGAAGTGCAACCAGAGTGCTCCTTGGAAGCAAGGATGGCTAGACTATGTCTTACGTATTTTGGCCATTTTATTAGGAGGAACCAATCCCTGGAGAAGGACATCATGTTTGGGAGAGTGGTTGTTGTTGTTAGGTGCCATTGAGTGGAGTCTGACCCTTAGCGACCCTATGTACAGCAGATCGAAACACTTCCAATTCTGTGCCAGACAAACGATCTTATTTATGTTTAAGCCCATTGTTGCAGACACTGTGTCAATCCATCTGGTGGAGGGTTTTCCTCTTTTGCATTGACCTGCCACTCTCCCAAACATGATGTCCGTCTCCAGGGATTGATCTCTCCTGACTACATGTCCGAAATATGTAAGGCGCAGTCTGGCCATTCTTGCTTCCAAGGAGCACTCTGGTTGCACTTCTTCTAGGACAGATCTGTTGGTTCTTTTGGCAGTCCATGATATATTCAATAGACGTCTCCAGCACCACAATTCAAAAGCATCGATTCTTTTTCTGTCTCTCTTGTTCAATGTCCAGCTTTCACAACCATATGATGGGACTGCAAGTACCATAGCATGAGTCAGACGCACCTTTGTCTTCAATGGGACATCTTTGCTTTTCAATACTCTAAAGAGATCTTTTGCCACAGCCCTTCCTAGAGCAATGCGTCTTTTGATTTCTTGACTGCTGCTTCCGTGGGTGTTGATTATAGAGGCAAGCAAAGCAAAATCTCGGACAACCTCAATCTTTTTTCCATTTATTGTGAAGTTGTGTGCTGACCCACTCGTAAGGATTTTTGTTTTGTTGATGTTTAGTCGTAACCCAAAGGAGAGTGGTGGGCCAACAAAAAAAGGAAGACCATCAACTAATAGACTGACACAGTGTCTGCAACAACGGAGGGCTTAAACCTAAAAGAAAAAAAAAGAAAAAGAAAAAAGAAAAAAATCATGTGCCTGGCACAATGTTAATGTGGCTCATTCTGTTGTTCACAGGGTCTCTGTGAGTTTGACCCGACATGACAGCACCTGACAAAAACAACAACAGAGGAAACAAGATCTGCTTTCACAGCAGTATTAAAGTCATGCACCAAAAACCAAGAGCACAAAGTTTCTTCCTATCATGGAAAAAAACTAATGGATTTTGAAGGATGTAATGTACATGAAAGTACTCATCCTGCAGAGCCTGGCCGCTCCCTGGCCTTTCACAGAACAGAGACATCGCATCACCTGGGACTTACCTGAAATGTGCCTCACAGGCCCCACCCCAGGACTGCTGAATCAGAATCTTTATTTTTACAACATTCCCAGGGGATTCATGAGCACATTAAACTTAAGAAAAGCACTGCTCTAGAGGAGAATACCATTTACAAAATTTTTATATGAAATATCAACAGAAACACAGGTAACTCATAAAAGCAGACCTCCCAATGTGGCAATGATAAAATCCCAACAGTCCTATGATAATATTCAAATGACAAATCATGCCCATGAAAAACAAGAAGGTACAAGTCCTGAAATTACCCTAGACTTCAAATCAGGACTATCTTCAGAAAATAAGACATGTAATTACCATAAAAGGTAGATAATCATAACACTTTCAAGCTGCATGGAATTTGCAAGTTAAATCCAATTTGTAAATAAGGAAACTGATGTGCAAAGTCACAAAGACAATTGCTGAGCTGGAATTTTGAGTTACAACTGAATGATTCCTTATAACAAAAATGAAGCCAACAGTAAATATACAAAAAATGTTCAGTATCCTTAGCCATATGGGAAATGCAAATCAAAACTACACTGAGATTCCATCTCACCCCAATCAGAATGGCCACATCAACAAAACAAACATCAACAAATGCTGGCAAGGATTCAGAGTAAAAGGAATCCTTTTACACTGCTGGTAGGAATGTATATTAGTTCAGCCATTATGGGAATCAGTATGGATGTTCCTCAGAAAGCTAAAAAAGGGACAATCATTCGATCCGGCTATAGTACTTCAGGGAATATACCCTGTGGAAGAGAAGTCATCTACCAAACGGACACCTGCACGCCCATGTTTATTGCAGCACCGTTCATAATTGCAAGGGTATAAAATCAACTCCTATGTCAATCAAGAGATGCATGGATTTAAAATGTGATGTACACACACAATGAAATATTACTCAGCAGTAAAGAAGAATGAAATTATCTCATTTTCGGTAAAATAGATGGAACTGGAGATCATCATTTTAAGCTGAATAAAACACAGCCTTCAGTATGGATTGCACCTCCACATTAAGGGGAAAAAATCCTTAAAACTGGGTCACTGAGCAACTTCATGATAAATGGAGAAAAGACTGAGATGTCCACGATTTTGCTTTACTTGGTTCTACAATCAACATCCATGGAAGCAGCAGTCAGGAAATCAAAAGAAAAGGCTGTTGCAACAGACCTCTTTAAAGTGTTGAAAAGATGTCACACTGAAGAGGAAGATGCACCTGACTCATGCTATGGTATTTTCAGTCATATCATACGGTTATGAAAACTGAACACTGAACAAGGAAGACAGGAAAAGAATTGATGCTTTTGAATTATGGTGCTGGAAACAAATATTGAATGAACCATGGACTGCCAAAAGAATAAACACATCCGTCCTAAAAGAAGTGCAACCAGAGTGCTCCATGGAAGCAAGGATGGCTATCCTGTGTCTTAAGTATTTGGACGTTTTGTTAGGAGGGACCAATCCCTGGAGAAGGACATCATGTTTGGGAGAGTGGTGGATCAACAAAAAATGGAAGACTCTGAACTAGATCAATTGACACAGTTGCTGCAACAATGGGCTTAAACATAAAAAAAGATGATGTGCCTGACACAGAATAGGGGAGGGTTTCATTCTGTTGTACAGAGGGTTGCTACGAGTCGGACTTGATTTGACAGTACCTAACAACAGCCACCACCACCACCACGCAGATTCAAAAAGAGAATAACCACATGTTCTCACTCATATTCAGGGGCTTTATGTACCTTAAAAGGAAAAAAACACATATATATGCATACATATGCATGTGTACATATGATTGTACCTACCTAAGATTGGGAAAAGGGCTAGGATTTGGCTCAGTTGGTAGAGCGCTGCGCTGCAGTCTCTGAGGTCCCGAGTTCAATTCCCAGCACCGCAAAAATGGGAGAAGGATGTGGCAACCCACTCCCAAGGCAATCCCGAAACAGTCAGCCATTGAAAACCCTATGAGGGTCACTATGAGTCGGATACCGACTCCTCGGCACTTAACAACAACAATAACAAGATTGGGAAATACAAATAGACCCAACAGGAGGGGGAGGGGTCTAGTGGGAGGCAGAGGATGATAGGAAAGGTGGTGGGAGAACAACAAAGAAGGGTAAAGAGGGAGAGAACAAGTGCAAAGTACAGGATGCCATTCCATAAAAACCCCATAATGAATCTCATTATACTGTATACAGCTTAAAAAATTCATACTATACCTCATAAATATCTACAATTATTGTTACGTGTTAATCAGAAAGTTTTTGTATAATGTTTAAGGAGATTAAGTGTCAACAACTTTCATTTAATAATTGCACACTGTATATATGAACTGAATTATCACTTTATACCCCATAAATATGTACAGTTGAAATTCTAAGAAAAAGGAGAAATTTAAAAAATTAAAATGGAGCCAGGATATTTACTAGATGATAGCTCTGTATATCATGTATAGTAATTTTTCAAATGGACATAGAGCTGTAATTCTGGAAGCCTCAAGATCTTTAGGGTTGGGCTGGGGGTACAGCTCAATGGTAGAGAGCTTGCCTGGCCTGTGCAAGGCCTTGGGTTCTACCCCCAGCACAAGCACCAGCATCACCATCTTTAGAGTTTTGTGCCTTTTTCTCAGGAAAGAAAGGAAAAGAAACAACAAAGAATAGGAGGAGCAAGCCAGGCACAGTGGCGCACGCCTGTAATCCCAGCAGCTTGGGAGGCAGAGGCAGGAGGATCGCAAGTTCAAGACCAGAGACAGTCTGCGTAATTTAGCAAGACCCTGTCTCAAAAAGTAAAAAAATGGGCTGGGCGTGCGGCTCAGTGGTCCAGCACTTGCAAAACATGCACGTGTGAGGCCCTGGGTTCAACCCCCAGTACCACCAAAAAAAAAAAAAAAAGCAGAAAGAAAGGAAGGAAGGAAGGAAGGAAGGAAGGAAGGAAGGAAAAGAAAAGAATAAGGAGGGACTGGGTGCATAGCTCAGTGGTTGCACACTTGCCTAAGCGTTCATGTGGCCCTGG
>VMDO01003129.1:59030-150410 GCA_007922755.1 Pedetes capensis
GGGGGGGGAACGAAAAGAATGGAAAAGACAGACAAGCAAAGCCAAGCCAAGCTCAGCTCTCAGGGCAGCTGCACACAATCCCCAGGAGGAGGACAGGGTTCCCGCACAAGGGCTCTCTAACCACAGATAACAGCCACACAGAAGGTGTTCGTAAGTATAGTGAAATCGTGCCTGAGTCTTTACCACCTGTCAGAGAACCTCCAATCTTTAAACTATTTTCTTTCTTCCTTCTTGCAACAGCCCAAAAATGAAGTTCTGAAGTTATCTTCATTGTTCCTCCAACAGTCACCTCTGTCTTCTCCCCGTCTCCCAGCCAAAACTACCAACACCTCTGCCTCCATCCTTTTAAAGCAGCATCCGCCCCTCTCCCCTGGGGCCTGGTTCAGAAGCACCTCACTTCCCTACCTCTTGCCTGGGGCCTGCTCCCTGCCACCTCTCCATATGAAATCTACACTGCAGATACCTGCCAGCCCAGGCTTCCTGGGACCACCAGGAACATCACCTTCCTTGGGTCCTGCTTCCTAGAGAATAAAGGAGAAGAGCACTGTCCGCATGTGAGGTTAAGGCAGGAAAGACAGACAGGGAAAATTTGGGGGACATGGAGAGGAAAAGGCTCCTCTTATCCTGGGATCTGGACTGAGTCTTATCAGCAGAGAATTTCAGCACAACCAAAAAAAAAAAAAAACCACTAATCTCACCAGACCAGATGATGGCCGACAATTAATGTCAACCGGCCCAGGTCATTTCCTTAAGACTAGATAGAGTAGGAATTTCCTCAACTATGCATTTTGACAATGCGCCTTTCCCAATCTGTAAATCTACACCAGACAAGCTGGGTCCCCTGTTGAGCCATTCAACTTTCAAAGCCCAAAATCATCCTCACACCCACTGTAAATACACAAAAGGGCACCTCTCTCTCTAGACACCCTGGCTCTTTCTGAAGCATGTACTCTCCCTTTCCTTTATCTAATAAACCTCACTCTGCTTCACTTTCTTTAACAGATTTGTCCTAAAATTCTTTTTTTGAGATGGAGCCAAAAACGCAGCATCTCCCATGAGTGGAGGTCTCAAGAAAGGGAACTCCTCAGGGCAGGCGATAATGTTGGGGTACAGCAGCCCTAAACCCAATGACAAGACCTGCCTCACAGTCTTCCCCGATTTACCTTCCACAACTCTCAACCTCCCTCTGTGCCCCTTGGGGAATGGTAGCTCACTAGCACTTGTAAAAACTTGTCCTGACCTGGAATTTGTTACTCAAATACTGCCCAGTCCTCACGGCCAAGTCCGACTCCCTTGGGCATGCACATCGGCAGGACTCTGTGTCTTCCTCCTCCTGGTAGAATGCATGTTCATGGCATTCAACAAGGCGTATTCTCCTGTACTGCGAGTGAGCCACAGCAAATTCCATGAGGGTGATGACTATATTTTGAAAGCTTTTGTAATAATAATCCCAGTAAGGGATCAATAAACGGATTAAGGAGTAACTGGTGGCTGAGACTGCAAGAAAAAGAACTTCTGTGTTGGTACCAAAAACCAACTCAAGTAAAGACTGGTAAGCCATTTCTTTTCTTGATGAAGGGGGAAAAGAAAAGATCCCTCACTGAGATTTTTTTTTCCCATCAAGTGTTACATTTACAACAGTAGCACACCCCTATTTTTTAAAAGTTAAATATTATGCCAATTATTGCATTTGAAAAGCAAAGGTTAATCTTTATTTTCTAAAATGTTCCATTAAATACACAAGCACTAGGACACCATGTATCACTACATACCTCATGAAGTGCCTAGTACCCAGTAAGTGCTCAAAAAATAGTTGCTAAACAAAAGGATATTCATTTCACCATAGGAAGAGACTACAGGAAGCAAAGACCCACACTATCCAAAGAAAAGAGAAAGAAGGGAAGAGTTGGGGGGGAAAAAAAAAAAAAGGAAAGAATCAGCTCTCAGTAGAACTTAGCTCCTCCTCCATTTCTTCTCTCCATCTCCAAAAAAGCACATTTTATTCACCAGGACACTATTGGGCAGACGTAAATTTAAAGAGAAAAGTGTCATCCAACTATAAAAGTCCAACACACCTGCCCGCTGAGGCAGCCCTTGCTATCAAGCACACCAAACCCAAATATAGAAAATGCACTACTGATCATTCATATGCTAGTTCCTCGTTTTAGAAGGGAAGGAAAGATATCAATAGTTTTCTGTAATTTTTTTAGCAAAATACATTTTCTCTCTAATGTTACATTTCTTCTACAAAAATGAAGAAAATATGTACAAATAAAAACATAACTGAGAGGTCAATAATGTATGCAGTAGATAGTTGTTAAGTGCCCTCATGTCAAGTCTGACTCATAATCAACTCTCATAGGATTTGCAATGGCTGATTGTTTGGGGATTGTTTTGGAAGTGGACTGCCACATCCTTCCCTCATTTTAGGGGTGCTGGGGATCGAACTCAGGTCCTCAGAAAATTCAACTGAGCTAAACGCCAGCCCATGGAGTAGATAGGCCTCTTTATTGGCTAAGATGCACCATAAATGCATAAATAAGCACCTATGCAAATCTCAACATTTATCCAAAAATGTGTGATCTTAGTTAATTAGTGGAGGCTGGATATGTGTGAGAGGCCTATACTATAGAAAAAGATAGAACACACTGTACCTTTTCTAAAAGCATGAGTCAATGTATAGGTTGTAAATCCATTTTTAAATGCTGCTATCAACTAACCATATCGAATAGGACAATGTTTTTAAAACAAAGTAAATAAAAATGATTCAGAGCTTTAAAATAAGGACGAAGAGTAGAAAATTTGATGACTAAAAGATTTACTCTTAAATGCTTAAGAAAAAAATTCTATTTCTACACAGTTCTATAGCTTGTGTTCACTAAAGCAAACAAGGCTGCAGTAAGTACCTCTGTAAACACAGACACACTCAGCAGATGGAATGTGAGCTTTAAAATATGGCCTTAACAAGTTACTTCAAAATTACTTCTCATTCATTCCAAGATATCTAGGAAAGCCATATCCATTTATGTAGCAAATGAATGGTTAGCAGAACGAAGTAGCATAGCAAATGCTGACACATCCCCTCAGATTAAAAACAGACATCCCGGCATCTCATTTTCATCCTACCATAGCCTTATCTAATTCTTTAATGTTCTCTTTACCTTGATGAAGATTTTAATTATAAACAGAAAATGGAAAAGAAAATACACCAATAAGCTCTCTACCCTTCAACAAATAACATTTGGGTCTTTACCTTAGTCATGACATGTTTAACACTGATGTAATCGTTGTTGTTAGGTGCCATCATGTCTCCTCCAACTCATGGTGACTCTCAGAGGGTTTTTCAATAGCTGATTGTTTCTGGATTGCTTTGGGAATACATTACCACATCCTTCTCCCATTTTTGCAGTGCTGAGAATCGAATCTGGGTCCTCAGAGTGTGCAGCACAGCACTCTACCTACTGAGCTAAACCCCAACTCTGGTCTAATCATAATGTTCATTTAATTTTACCCTTTTTTCACTTTGGTATACATCTTTATATTCAGTTAATGGCTGCATATTATTTCTTCTAATGGATAAACTATGGTATACTTTTAACCATGTTCCTATTGTGGGACCTTTGAAGTTATTCTGATTGTTTCAGAAATTAAAATAATGCTAAACTGAATATTCCCCAAACGTCTGTCAGTTTGCCACACTGTGGGGGCTTGTGTGTTGCGATGAGGCTGAGAGCTCTGCCACTGTAACCACAGACATGAGCAAGGTTACCCATGGTGGACAGGTTTTCAGCTGAGCTTCCAGACTAAGACAGACTAGGGAGTAGGACCTGGCGAACCACTCCCAAAACAACTAGCCATTGAAAACCCTATGGATAGCAAAGAGACACTGTCAGATATAATGCCAGAAAATGAGGCCCCCAGGTTGGAAGGCACTCAAAAGACTACTGGGGAAGAGTTGCTTCCTCCAAGTAGAGTCTACTGTGATGACGGAAATGGAGTAAAACCCCAGGGTGCTCAACTTGCTGATGTGACACGACGCAAAATGAGGAGAAACAACTGTAAACATCCATTAATAATTGGAACATGGAGTGTACGTACTATGAATTTAGGAAAATTAGAAAGTGTTAAGAGAGAAATGGAGCACATAAACATTGACATTCTAGGCATCAGTGAGCTAAAATGGACCGGCATAGGCCATTTTGAGTCAGACAATCATATGGCCTACTATGCTGGGAATGATAAACTAAAGAGAAATGGGGTTGCATTCATCAGGAAAAAAGACATTTCAAGATCTGTCCTGAAATACAATGTTGACAGTGATAGAATAATATCCATACACCTACAAGGAAAGCCAGTTAATATGACTATTATTGAAATTTATGCACCCACCACTAAGGCCACAAATGAAGAAAGGGAAGACTTTTATCAGCTTCTGCAATCTGAAATACATCAAACATGCAATCAAGACATACTGATAATCACTGGTGACTGGAATACAAAGGTTGGAAACAAACAAGAAGGCTTAGTAGTTGGAAAATATGGTCTTGGTGACAGAAACGAAGCTGGAGATCACATGATAGAATTTTGTCAGACCAATGACCTTTTCATTACAAATACATTTTTTCAACATCATAAATGGAGACTATACCCATGGACTTCACCAGACGGGACACACAGGAATCAAATCGACTACTTATGTGGAAAGAGATGACGGAAAAGCTCTACACAAAATGTCAAAACAAGACCAGATGTTGATGTGGATCAGACCATCAACTTCTCAGATGCAAGTTCAAACTGAAGCTGAGGAAGATTAGAACAAGTATACGAGAGCCACAGTATGACCTTGAGTATATCCCACCTGAGTTCAGAGACCACCTCAAAAATAGGTTTAATGCTTTAGACACAAATGATAGGAGACCAGAAGAGTTGTGGCATGACATAAAAGATATCATTCAAGAAGGAAGCAAAAAGTTCTTAAAAAGACAAGAAAAAAAGAAAAGACCAAATTACATGTCAAAAGAGACACTGGACCTTGCCCTTGAACGTCGAGCAGCTAAAGCAAAAGGAAGACATGAGGAAGTTAAGGAACTCAACAGAAGATTTCAGAAGGCAGCTCGAGAAGACAAAAACAAATATTATAATGACATGTGCAAGGAGCTGGAGGCAGAAAACCAAAAGGGAAGAACACACTCTGTGTTTCTCAAGCTTTAGGAAGTGAAGAAAAACTTCAAGCCTTGAGTGGCAGTAGTGAGGGATTCTACAGGGAAAATATTAAATGATGCAGGAAACATCAAAAGAAGATGGGAAGAATACACAGAGTCATTATACAAGAAAGAATTGGTAGATGACCAACCATTCCAAGAGGTTGCATATGAAGAGCAACCGATGGTGTTGAAGGACGAAGTGGAAGCTGCCTTGAAAGAACTGGCAAAACACAAGGCTCCAGGAATTGATGGGATACCAATAGAGATGTTTCAACAAGCAGATGCAGCACTGGAGGTGTTAACATGTTTGTGCCAACAGATTTGGAAAACAGCTACTTGGCCAAATGACTGGAAGTGATCCATATTTGTGCCTATTCCCAAAAAAGGGGATCCAACCGAATGTGCAAACTATTGGACAATATCATTAATATCGCACACCAACAAAATTCTACTAAAGATCATTCAGAAGCGACTGCAGCAGTATATAGACAGAGAATTACCTGAAAATCAAGCGGGATTCAGAAGAGGGCAGGGAACCAGGGACATCATTGCTGATGTGAGGTGGATATTAGCTGAAAGCAGAGAATATCAGAAAGATATCTATGTTTTATTGACTATGCAAAAGCATTTGATTGTGTGGATCATAACAAATTATGGATAACACTTCAGAAAATGGGAATACCAGAACACCTAATTGTGCTCATGAGAAATCTGTACATGAACCAGGAGGCAGTTGTTCGAATAGAACAAGGAAACACTGAGTGGTTTAGAGTTGAGAAAGGTATGCGTCAGGGCTGTATACTTTCACCCTATCTCTTCAATTTATACGCTGGGCAAATAATCCGAGAAGCTGGACTTTATGAGGAAGAACGTGGCATCAAGATTGGAGGAAGACTCATTAACAACCTGCGTTATGCAGATGACACAACTCTGCTTCCTGAAAGTGAAGAGGATTTAAAACACTTGCTGATGAAGATCAAAGATCGTAGCCTTCAATATGGGTTATGACTACATATCAACAAAACAAAAATCCTTATGACTGGGTCAGCACGCAACTTCACAATAAATGGAGAAAAGATTGAGGTTGTCCAAGATTTTGCTTTGCTTGGCTCTATAATCAACACCCATGGAAGGAGCAGCCAAGAAATCAAAAGACGCATTGCTCTAGGAAGGGCTGTGGCAAAAGACCTCTTTAGAGTACTGAAAAGCAAAGATGTCCCATTGAAGACAAAGGTGCGTCTGACTCATGCCATGGTATTTTCAGTGGCATCATATGGTGGTGAAAGCTGGACATTGAACAAGAGAGACAGAAAAAGAATTGATGCTTTTGAATTATGGTGCTGGAGACGTCTATTGAATATATCATGGACTACCAAAAGAACCAACAGATCTGTCCTAGAAGAAGTACAACCAGAGTGCTCCTTGGAAGCAAGAATGGCCAGACTGTGTCTTACATATTTCGGACATGTAGTCAGGAGAGATCAATCCCTGGAGAAAGACATCATGTTTGGGAGAGTGGCAGGTCAATGCATAAGAGGAAAACCCTCCACCAGATGGATTGACACAGTGTCTGCAATAATGGGCTTAAACATAAATAAGATCGTTTGCCTGGCACAGAATCGGCAAGTGTTTCGATCTGCTGTACATAGGGTCGCTAAGAGTCGGACTCGACTCGATGGCACCTAACAACAACAACAACAACAACAACAACAACAACAAACTGAATATCTTTACCCATAACTTTAGTTTCCTTGGGATAAAGAATATTCAAGAGGACGATAACCCAGAGAACTGAAGAAAGGATTGTTGTTGTTGTTGTTGTTAGGTGCTATGGAGTCGGTATCCAACTCAAAGCGACCCTCTGTACAACAGGGGAAACACTATTGTCAGTGCTTCTCTGCTGTTCATAGGGTTTTCAATGGCAGATTGATTTTTGGGAGGGGGTTGCCGGGTCCTTCTCCCAAGCCTACAGCTTCTGGTGTTCCCAGGCAGTCTCCCATCTAGGTACTAACTAGGCCCGACCCTGCTTAGCTTCCGAGATCTGACGGGATCGGATGCCACAGGGCTATGGCTGCAGGCAAAGAAAGGATATGAACATTTATATACCTTTCATAACCTTGCCAACTTGCTTTAAAGGAGATGTACAATTCTACAGTGTTGCCAGCGACATCCAAATGCACCATGTCTCTATGACTTTGCAACACTGGGTACATTACTCAGTTTTGTTTTCACCAATTTGATAGACTAAAGGTCAACATTTTCTTTTTTGAGCCTTTGAAAAGCAGGTTTATTCCACATTTTTCCAAGGCATTTTGCTGCCCCTACTATGTAAATTGCCTATTTCAGTCCTCTGTGCTAGCATCCCCTGGGTTCTTAATGTTCTTTTTGTCAATGCAATGGAGTCCAAGTGCCCTGTAAGTGCTCTGTAGTTTCAATTAGAAGCATTCATGTTAGAAGAAGAAGAATAAAGATTTAATCCTATCACTGATTAGTTGGCTAAATGTTCAGAAGTAAACCAACATATCAGTACTCCCACAGACTCCCACCTCTTGAAAATAATTGTGCTTTACTTTAAACCAGTAGCTTTCCAAATTATTTAGAAACTGGGTCACGGACGATTCATATCTAAATGCCAAAGGAACTTAGCTTTAATTTTTATTATTAGAGACATATAACCCCAGCTGGGTGCCATGGTGCACACCTGTAATCCCAGTGACTCAAGAGGCTGAGGCAAGAGAATCGTGAGTTCACGGCCAGAGGCAGGCTATGCAACTTAGTGAGACCCTATCGCAAAATAAAAAAATAAGAGTAAAAAAGGGGCTGCAGATGCATCTCAGTGGCAGAGCACTTGCCTAGCATGCATGAGGCCCTGGGTTCATCCCCCAAGTACTGCAACCAAAAAGACAAGACAGTGACAGAGAAATATAAACTCAAAACACTGCAGACAGTAAAATGCATCCCCCCACCCTGTGCATTTGGCCAATGAACCCACAACAATCTGCATGGCGTCACCTTTTACACAAGGCTTAGCTTCCACCACAAAGGCAAAAGTCAAAAAAAAAAAAAAATTATCCTTATAGATTAAACAGTCCACAAAGTAAGCTTTTAGTGTGTGGTTTTGACTACTGTGCTCTCTCCCAGAGCCTAGACCTGCCAGTTTTCCTGCAGTGCTAGAAGGGACTGCTGTATCTTCCACTGAATATCAGAAGAAACATATCGATCCTGTATTTAAGAGAATGTTGCACACAGAAAAAGTGCTAATGATTTCTAAGCAAACATTACAGTTGAATTTGTATGAGTTAAATGTACATGGTACAGTGCAACTGTAAAATGATAATGATAAAGCCAAAGGAATTCATTTATTTAAAAGCAACACAGAAGCAGTGATGGAAAACCACAACCAACTCAAGACCTGTACTGATCTCATATACTCTCAAAATTTGATTAAAACTACCTGCACGTACATATCTGTCACTGTCCTGCAACCTTGCCAAGTACTAAAGGGCATCCAGACTGCAGAATATCAAACTCAAATCAACAACATAATGTAATGACATGCAAGTTTTTCCATTACAGAGACCAGATTTCAGTAATGCTTGGAATTTTGGGGTCTTTTTTTTTTTTTTAAAAACAAAGGGATCTGGAGTGGAAGAACATAAGAGATGATCTGCATCAACACTTCAGGCTTCTCAGGAATTATACTTTGAAGAGGTGCCAATGGAAACAAAGAAACCTAAATATTCTGGAGAAAAATGGGTGATTTTTTTAAAGTTCAAAATCCATTTAACACAGGGAGGAGCAGCATGGTACCCAGTGTGTTGGCTGCTTCAATCTAGGAGTTCAAACATCATCTACCCCAGAAGCAGCTTTACATCTTTGGGTATATTTCCCATGGGAACTTCTATGGAAATCACTGTCACTCTGCATTTTTTTCATATGAATGGTTTTAAAGTTACTAAGACTTAAGTCAGAAAAAACATTATTTTGCCATTGACAAAACCAATCTCAAAAACAAATCATCAAATATTGTCCTGATTTTCCATCTCTTCCCCCAAAGCTAGATATTTTTCAACAACAGAATTGCAGGTACAATTTGTGAGGCGCTTTGAGAGTTTCCACCAGTTAAGTCCAAGCACTGGTTTATAGTAGACTTCTTGGAGATTTAGCTCAATGGTCTTCTCACAATATTTTTGGAGTGATGTGGAATATAAAATAACAATTTACATAACAAGATGCATAAGACTTCCCTTGCACTATTAATAAATTTTTATTGGCAATATTTTCAGTGGATAAACATCTAATTATTACAAGCCTATAATGGGAAAGGTGTCATATGAGCACTCTGCTAAGGAGCTATTTCTAGGAGGTCACTGGGACTCACAATAGGAGGAAATCCTGGTGTGCTGTTATAACTCTACTGGGATTCATTAATAAAATCATTGCAAAAGAGAAACCCAGTCCTTGGTCTCGTGCCTGTTTTATCCTCAGGGATGACAGTACACCCCTTCTTTTCTCCCACCACAGTTTCTACAAAAGCTAAAATAAAAGTGGGAGAGCTGCAATCTCAAATTGCTGTTATCTTCCTGGTCTGTTTCTCTGGGTAAAATAAGACTTCCAAACTAAAAAAGAAAAATAATCAGTCCAGATGCAAGATACAATACACTATAACAAGGAAATACTGAAAAATACCACACATGAAAGGCACTGAAACTCAATGTTAAGGCCAGATCACAAGATACCATTTCACACAGCTCTAATGGGAAACATAAAAGCAACTTGGGATTTCCTATAACTGAAGGGGTGTATTTCTGTTGACTTTGTACTTCTCTTGAACTTAGCTGGGACAGGAGATCACACTCCCATCCCACATGTCTGGGTTCAGCTCACGAACCAAATAAAGTTCTATACCTTAGGGAACTGGGGGCACCCCTCCCCCACCGAGCCCACCTGAGCCCCCCGCATGTGGAGAGCCGTGGGTGAGCATAAATCAAGATCTCTGGGTGACACTGTAGGCCTCTGAGACTGCAGATGTTGCTCCTACGCTAAAAGAGACATCGCTGTGGTATTTCACTTGCCCCTCTGACCTGGACCCATGTGGTCCTTGGAAGAGCTGGGGTGCTCACCAGGGGAACTGGTATTTCCTGTCTGCTCTTCAGTTAGTTCTTACTCTTTTTTATTAGTTTCTGGTGGTTTCCACATTTAGGAAAATAGAGCAAAATAAGGAGGTTCACCAGATTTCAGCTATTTTTCCTTCAGCCAATTCTTGGCTTAAAAACAAAGATTAATAGAAGAAATTTATAAAACCAACAGTCTGATGGGGTTTTCTGAAAAGGTTAGAATAATTGTAAAGAAATGATAGGATAATTAAAAGAGAGTTGAATCTGCCCTTTTTGTGTGTGTGTGTGGTACTCAGGGGCTGAACTGAGGGCCTGGCACAGACTTTGCTAGTGTTCTGCCTTTGGGCTAAACCCCAGATCCTTTATTTATTTCTTATCTTGAGACAGGGACCCGCTAAGTTACACAGGCTGCCTCTGGCCTCTAACTTTTGATTCTCCTGCCTCTGCCTCCCAAAACACTAGGATTACAAGCATATGTCACTGCATCCAGCGGAATCTGATTTTCTACATAGACCATGTCTTTTCCTGTAAGACGTTTAATTCAAATTATTTGTTCTTGAATTCAGGTAAGATTTCTAGGAGGAAAACCTCCAGGTAGAAGAGTAGAAAAGTAGTAAGTTAACAATTTCAATTGTATGGTGCTTACCTCTACCCACGCAGTGTAAAAGATATATTACCCCTGACATAGAATTCACAGTTCAGGGGTTGGGGGCGGGGGAGGGAGAAGCAAAGCCAAAAGGCTGAACCAATGAGAGAACACTGTGCTCTGTTAGATAATCCAGAACTAAATTGCATGATTCAAACAATCACAAATATCCAGACAGCCATGGAGATGTTTTTGAACTTTTTAGACAAACAGAACTGTATATGTAACTAACGGAATTTTCCTTCATAGTCCTTAAGCACTCTGAAAGGTAATACCTAAATCTGGCAGCTACTGAGAAGCGATGACACAGGTGGTTGCTATAATTTTTAAATGTTTAACTTATAAGAGAGAAAGCACCTTGACACAACTATTACCATGTTGTTGTTGTTTGGGGTTTTTTTTGGGGGGGTCCCCATCAAATATCACTCTTATTGGCTTCTGGACCCAACTGCTGGTATCACAGCAAAAGGAAAGTTACCAACTAGTTACAGACAAATTTAAGAGCAAAAATTTTTAAACCCATTTTGATCGGGCAGTGTGAGAAGATCTGCAATCGTGGTCCTTATGGAGCCTGAGAAGTATTAAAAGAGCACAGGCAGAGTCCAGCCTCCCCCACCAGGTGTGGGGAAATGTCTGGAGAGGTCACCCGTGGAATCCTAGTGCTTCATTTTTGTTTTGAGACATGGTCTTGCTATGTAGCCCAGGCAGGCCTTGAACATGCAATCCTCCTGCCTCAGCTCCGAAGTGCTATTATTCGGCCAGCACAAGGCACCAGTGGAATCTCCCAGGAGGGAGCCTGATGCATCCAACCAAGCTTGGGACACAAAGAAAAACCTTCTCTGAGGAACTCTCCAGCCTCCATAACCTCAAAACATCAATCTGTACAATGGCGTCAAAACACACAAGCCACCCTCCACTCTAGGTAGATGGAGCAAAGGACTACAATGCTAGGTATTCTCTCTTCTACATGGAACCCTTTGTTGCCTTTACCCAGAAACTTATAAAGGTTATTTTTTTTCTACTACACACCAGCTTTAATGGAAGGACTTAAAATGAGCATATACAACCAAAAGTCAGGAAGGGTTTTACACCTTAGTTTTTAAAAACATTTTAAAATACTTTTGTCAGCACAAATAAACACAGAAAAGATATCTTACTGGATGTTTTTAAAAGACATGTCTACAGCAGGATAGACCCAATAAGGGAACTCCTGAGACATTCTGAATTATCTTATATACACCACTGCCACCCAAGTGGACTGACCAAGAATTTTATGAAGGGCAGACAGACCTAACTACAGTCAGAGGCATCTCATGACTTCTGGGGATTAGAAAGGAATGGACTGTGCCTGCGAACATACGACAGGGAATAGATCTCCATGAGATCCACAAGGATCGGATCAATTATTCTACTTAAATAACAAACCCTAACGATCCACTCAACATTTACCCATTCCTGCCACTGCTTACTACAGGCCTTAAATAACAAACCCTAACGATCCACTCAACATTTACCCATTCCTGCCACTGCTTACTACAGGCCTTTTAAAAACTTAAAAATGAGTTTTAGGATTCTACATATATTTCTTTCCTGACAAGTACATATTGATTTGCTTTTAGAACTCTAAAACCAGCATTCAGATTTCAAAGAAAAAGTAACTGAATATGCATGGTCACTGTAGATCAATCAAATGTCAAAACTATTAGATGTGGTTGCAATGCTTTTTAAGAAAAAATAAAGTTCTCTAAAACAATTACTCTAAAATTAGCACCATATTCAGCTCAACGCAAAGTAAACAGAAAACTATTTTTAATCCTTTGTCAATGCTTGGAAACTTACCAAAAAATCCTGTAAATCTATAAGGTACCTCAAGAATGCACAGAGAAAACCCAATTTGTAAGAACAGTGCTAAACAAGTATAGATTAAAGCAAACATAGTAGTCATCACGGACAGTCTTCACACAACAGGGGAAATGGGATATTCCCAAAAGAAAATAGTTATTCCAAAAGGGCAGATTCTTGAGGAAAGGCAAAGGCATTGATCAGGTTACCCTTTAAGTTACATACCTCAGCTAAAGGGAGAGCTGCCAAATACGACTTGTCAAGGAAACGGCTGAGAGATCTTCTTTACGCCTGGTCTTAATGGGGGCTGAGGGCTTTCAAGTAGCTAAATGAACGATGTTACAGAGAGCCGCTTAGAGTTTCCCTATCTCATGAAAGAGAAGAAATCATTGAAGACCAAAGAAGCAAATAAAATACATAGCTTAACCATAAGTTAACAACCAGGCAGACTAGCAGACAAGAGAAAAATGTCATCCCACACCCAAGACACAGCACAGAGGGCTCCCAGCACACATTTACAAACAAAATGCTGGAGACTCATCCAAGAGTCTCCGAAGACATGGGTGAGCCATGGGGACGAATGGGAAACAGTGTGGACACCCGGATACCTTTTAACTCCACTCCAGGTAACAGTGTCAGGAAATAAATTTTTCTTTAATATTAAACACTGGTCTTCAAACCATCACACACAGAATCCCAGGTCAAAGCAGCACTTTGTGTGTCACCCTGAAGGTGAAGGACAAGCTGATATAGTTAGTTGTCATCTTCCAATCCATCACTCTGCTCCATTAACATGGAAGGATCTGAACACAGCACATCAGGGCCCAAACCACATCCACCACGTGCTGACTGTCGACTTTGCCCCAGCTCCAGGGCACAGCCTTTGCATATGCAGTGGCCCCCTTGTACAAGGAGGGCATGTTTCCATCCTCCAGGGCCTGCCAACACCAAGGATGGCGCCAAACCCTGCCCGCACTGGTTGTAGTCTATGCCCTACAGTGCCACCATGCACTACCAGAGTCACTCTGCACTTCGATGCATTGTGCCCTCTTCTGAATCATTACTCTTGTATTTTGGGCCACTATTTAGTAAAATGAGAGTGACAAGCACAGTGATACTCCAGCAGTCACCCTGATGACCAAGATGGCTACTAAGTGACTAAGGAGGGTATAATATGATATACTCTGAGAATGTGCGAAACAAAGGGCTGAGGCCTGCCCAGTCAGGACCCAGAAAGGTGGCATAAGTCTTCATCACACTTGTAAACAGTGCACAGTTTAAAACTTATTATTCTTGCTGTCAGGTGCCATCGAGTTGTGTCTGACTCACAGTGACCCTTATAGGGTTTTCTATGGCTGATTGTTTCGGGATGGCCTCAGGAATGGATTGCCACATCCTTCTCCCATTTTTGTGGTGCTGGGAATCGAACTCAGGACCTCAGAGACTGCAGAGTTGCACTCTACCAACTGAGCTAAATGCCAGCCCAATCTTAAAACTTAAGAACTATTTATTTCTGCGATTTTCCATTTAATATTTTCACAGATTGTGGTTGATTATTGTTGTTGTTGTTGTTAGGTGCGTGGTTGATTATAGGTAACTTAAAATGCAGAAAGTAAAGCCTTGGATGAGAGGGGACTATATGTCTCTCATTCGACGTTCAAGGATAAGTAGGTGTTACAGTCCTGCTAAAAGATGATCAAAATAAGGATGGGGCCTCACACCCAGGCCCAGGGCCTCACGGCTCAGAAGCAGCAGCAGTGCTGCCACCTGCTCCCCTGGCAGAGTGCCATCTTCCATGCAGACCTGCAGAGCACAGCCTGACCCTGCTGGAATCAGTCTATTCAGATGCACAGAATGAGAGCCTCATGATATTCACAAGGACCCTAGCATGGTGGCGCTCACCTGTAATCCCAGCCTTGGGAGGCCAGGGCAGGAGGAGCAACACTTCAAGGCCACCTGGGCTACATAGGGAGACCATGTCTCAAACAAACAAAGATATTTATGAGTTCCCTCTCAGTAATTATACTTCAGCAGCCCGAACTTACAGCAAACAATCTAAACTGTGGATCAAATTTTATGCACTACAATTACTGTAATATTTTTAAACAGTGAAAAATGAGGAAATCACATTATAAAATGCTATCCAGCCTTTAAGAATTCTTACAAAAAGTGTTCAAAGACATGGGAAAATGCTAATATATTACATAAAATAATTAGGAAGACTTGTATGTGCACCATGTTTTCAACTATTTAAAAAAGCAGTTGTTAGGCTGGGGGTATAAATCAGCTGTGGAAAGCATGCTTAGTATGTATGGAGTCTTGGTTCAATCTCCAGCACCTCTTCAATACACACAAACATACCTTAGAAAGACTGGAAAAAAGATAGTGCTCTGGAATTGAAGATGATTTTGACTGGTGACATGGGTGACTGACAGATGGACTGATGGGAAGCAGGGTTTTGTTGCATAGCCCAGGCTGCCCTGGAATTTGTGTCGATCCTCCTTCCTCAACCTCCAGAGTGCTGAGATTACAGGCATGGACCACCACACTCAGCTATTATCTTATTCAGAATTATCTATATTTCCCAAATTTCCTACAATGTGCACTTATTTTGTTGTAAACAAGTAATACTTAACATTTTCTCCACAAACTTCCAACATGTTCACTCACCCCAGTGTCGCTGTGGCAGAAGGCTCGGCCCCAGGGCACTGAATCAGGAACCAAAGGCATTTCACCTACAGGAGCACTATACAGCTCTGGGTTGGGATACAACTTGTCATATCCCTGCTTAATTATTGATGAATCTGGAAATTGCCTCATTTATTAAGGACTTATGTGCTTTCATAGGCAACAGCAACATGCTCTGGGGCCTGTAATCAGTTTCTCGACTGTAATGGAATTACTTGTGGTATTCTCATTCGAAGGGTAAAATCCAATAAAATAAATTGTAGAGTGCATTTGTTTAAATAAAACACGCTCACACACAGTCTTCCCCTTCTCTGCCAGCACTAATTTACCAGTCAGCTCCCCAAGGAAGCAGACACAGTAATGACCCTGATGCACAACAAGGAGAAAAAGATGCTTAAATTCTCTCGCTGGCAATCGCATAGAGCATCACTGGCAGAGAGAGAGGATGGAAATTTAGAGGCTCTGACCTCCCCATGAGGCCAGCAAGCCCTCTGCTGTCCTGACTTGAGGACCTGCCCTTGGGACACTCACTTCTGTCACCACCAGACCTGCTGAAGAACCAGCACCCACGCAATGCAGTGGCTACCAGTGAATGAGAAGACAGAATTCCAGGAAAGGGGCAAAGAGTGCATATCCTAAGATGAGGCAGCAAAATACAAGTTATGCTGTGTTATTCAAAAAGAATGTAAAAGATGAAAAGGTTTGCTGCAAAATTTTTTCTAAATAGCCCAGTGAATTCTAAATATCCCAGTATGATTTCTTGTAAGATGTACCGGGTCATACAAAAGCTGGATTCATGTCTTTACCCCATGGAGCTATATAAAAGAGTCACTTACTACTTGGAAGACATCATAGCCTGACTACACAATAAATCCCAAGCCTTTCATCAGAACCTGCAACAGTTCGGCAATAACAATCCCTTCCATCCCAGCGCCCAGTAGGCACACAAATGCACAGACACACAGACACGCATACACATCCCCACACTGCTAATCCGACAGCATCATAAAACACAGAGTAACTCACACTTCGAGAAAAGCATCACAAGGCCCAGCTCTCTCCATTCTCAGTGCTGACTCCTTTACTCCATCGGGCAATGGGAAATACAACTTTTCCCTGTAAGACCATTCCTAACTCTGGCCCAACAGTCACGACCGTTGTATAACTTTCCAGGCAGCTCTGAGAGAAGTGTGAAGATTCACACTGCCCCCATGGTGCAGCCACACAGGAAGCCACCAGCCTATTCAGACCAGTGTCAAATCAGGGTGACCTGACCATCATAGGAGAAGCCACTGGCCTGAGTAACCCTGGACGCTGCCCTGTGCTGCCAGCCCCAGCCACGCCCAGGCTCACCCACCTCCCAAGACCTAAGCCTGCTGCCAGCGGCAGCACGAAGCCCTCAGAGAGCAGCAGCTGGGATGGCCCAGACCCTGCTACCTGCAGGTGGTGCATCCCCATGCAGCCCAGGCTGGGCCAGGCTCCTCCGCCCACAGCTGTGCTCCATGTCAAGCCAAACTCGAATTTAAAAGGTCAGTCTTCAAAAGAATTGCTTCGGCCTTCTTGGGAAGAGACGATAACAAGGGAACACGTAGAGGGGGTCAGCTCAGCTTCACAGCCATGAGAGACCACCTGGCCCCTCCTCAGGGCCCAGAGGGCGTGAGCTCTGCCTGGCAGCCACCAGTGACCAGCTAGCACCTTCTCAGGGCGCCACAGGGGTGGACGATGCCTAGTCTGGCTCAGGAGCCAACAAGCTCTGGAATGCTGTCCCTAGCTCCACGTGCCCTCCTTGCTATAATCCCTGCTTTTACAACTTTGCCCCCACTTTTCCAGAATCCTTCGGATGCCTCCTGGGAGTGCATCTGCACGAAAGTGTCCGTGTGCTCACCTACTCTGCAGGGACCTCCTGCCTACCCAGCACCAGGAGTAAGGTGGCCAGGGATGACCGAATGGACTCCACAGGGTCTCACCAAGTCTTAGAGAGAAGGTAAGTGAAAATCAGTCTCCCACCAGGCTGGGAGTGCGGCTCAGTGATGGAGCCCTTGCCTAGCATGTGTGAGGCCCTGGGCTCACCACAAACTAAATCAAACCAATCATCAATCAATCCTAGCATCCAGTTCAATTCAAACACATCTTTCATGAGTAGGGCAGCACCTGCTCTGCCATGACCAACAACATGTCACTAACTCCACTCTGCAGAGTATGGCCACTGTGAAAGAACATGCCTTATGAGCATTCAGTTTGAAATACAAACAATTAAAAGAAAAAGAAAAAAAAGAAAAAAACACCACTTCACGGCTCCTCAAAGCCAGTGGAGTATTCCTTAATTAACAACAGCATTACTCATAAGCCCGGCAGTTTGCAAGCGTCCTGTTTCTCCATGAAAGGTACATTTCATCCTCCTCCTCTCCTTCACAGACATGCCATCCCCCACCCGGAACTGGCATGTCCACTCACAATATTTACAGATGTGCGAGCACCGTGAATCCCGTGAGTCAAGCCACAGTGAGCTGCAGAGCTCTGGAGTTTCAGGAGGTCAGGCTGCCAAGCCTGAGCACCCGCCACAGAGGAGACACAAGTGAGAACGCATTCTTGATGACACCAGCTCAGTCTCGCTAAAGTCCATCCCCCATTAATTATGTACAACTCATAAAACATGTCATGGCCATTACAACTTTAGAGGAAACTTCCTTTCAAAAAGCAATTTTGCATCATGATTCTTCATGTCCCTTTACCCTTCATGTCTATTTTGAAATTCTTTGAGTTGTGGGCAGGAGTTGGGGAGTCTCCACCCCTGTTGCACCCAGAGTCCTGGCAGAGCCAGCCCAGAGGAGGCTCCACAACGGAACGCTGGGCTGTTGCTGAGAGAAACCTGGGGTCAGGGCAGACATCCCGGAACCCACCTGAGGAAAGGCAGGGCCAAGGGGCAGGTCCTGGAGGCAACAAGGAGTCTCCGAAGCTGTCTGAGCAAAACACAAAACTCCAGTGGCAGTGCAAGTGAGAGAAAGGAAGAGCCAAAATGAGAGGAAATACTAGGGAAGGAAGAGTCCAGTCTCGGGACAAGAGAACAAGGGAACATAGCACAACCAGAACCGAAGCGAAAGGAAATCCAGGGAAGGAATGGTCCAGCCCTGATGCTAGGGAAGGAATAGTCCAGGTGTGGGACAGTGAGTCCAAAGCCAAGAGAACTGGGGAACGTGGAACAACTTTGGCAAATGATATCTAAGTTAAAATATCACCAGATGTACCTGTCAACTTCCATTATTTTCCAGAATCGCATCTAAAAAAGGGAGATTTGCGCTCAAGTTCTGATCAGTAAACAGAGCACTACAAAAGCCGCCCTATGAATACTGCTCATTAGCAAACTGATGAAACTGCCGCCTTTCCTTGTCTGCGAATGAACTTGGGGTACTGGGGCTTATTTACGTCACAGGACATTCCCATAAAGGAATCATGAGTGGCTCCTCCACTTTGAACCGCTTGGAAGAAAGATGCCATATAAACCTAAGGTGTTATTAACTCTTTCTACCACATAGGCTGGGAAAGCTGTCAGATCTATGGGCTAGGGAAACAGGAACACAAAGTACTTCTTAGGTTTGTAAGCTTCGAAGGTTTGGGATACATATTTTACTACCCTTGCTCACATCAAGAAAAGGACAATTGTGACAACTGTAAAGCATAATACATTATAATAAAAAGAACGTTTCATGTTATATGCCATACCTGCATGCACTCACACACACAGACACAGAAACACACACACACACCCCTCTATGGCCACAAGTTCCTTGACACTACTGACATTCAGACATGAAGCCTATGTCCCACCCCTTGAATCTAGGCAGGCCTGGTGACTGACGGTAAACAGAATACAAGGGCAGTGGTGCTGTGCTGGCTTCCAGGTCTAGCTCTTGAGAGTTGATATCATCCTCATCCTGACCTAGGACTCCCTTGCAGGAGCTGAGTCCCAGCACTGAACATCGAGTTACCCTGAGGCCATGGAGGCTGAGCTACCACCTGCAGGTTCTCTGGTCAGGAGACCCAGCTGAGCCCTGCCTTCACAAACTTACGAATCATGCCATCCTGGACCCTCCAGGGTAGGTCAACTCTCAGCTAAATACCTCCAAGTGGAGAAGAGAAACCCAGCTAAGCTCTGCCCAAACTCCTGACCCACAAGATCATGAGATCTATTTAAATATATGTCAATTTAAGTCATTAATTTTGGGTGTATTTTTTTACACAGTAATACCTAAATATACATTAATTTTTGAACATTTTTACTAATCATGATGTGGTTAGGTGCTCTTTGAAAGTAGATAAGAAAAACATTCTGTCATGGGCAAAGTATGTTTGAAGTACTTTCTACCAGGTCTGTAAAATTCAGCACTGTGTGTTCTTATAGATGAAGTATATTTGAAGACAATATTCTCATCATTTTATTATCACAAAGATCTGCACTCTGCAGCTCTGAAGGTACCCTAGAGGAAACCACGTCCTGCTATCATCACCTCTCAGCACTCAGGCCACAAATGCTGGAGTTCTGTGCTAGGTTCTCAGTGCACTAAGTACACCTGGCACTGCGGGGCTCCAGGGAAGGGAACGAGGGGAAGGAGGGCCAGGTGGTCCCAGAGTGGTGTGATGAGCCCCGGCCGTCAGCTTGAGCTTCCTAAAGCAAGGCTGGAAAGTTCTGTGTTGATAAAGATGGCTCAGCTATCTGTCCCCTTTCCCTACTTTCAGAAACACATACAATACACAAATACATAGGCTGTAAGCAGACATACCAGCATGAAAAGCAATGGCAGTGTTGTGTTAAAGAGAGTAAACGTGGTGCATACACAGGCAGATCCAGCCCTCCTTCAGGTTCACAAGCACCCATGGCCAGGAGCAAGTATCTGCCAACAGTGGCCAGCTGCGTGGCACTCCAGTGCAGGGGTCGGGCTCCTTCAGTGGGAACATCCTAAGAAGCAGAGCACAATCGTGTGTCAAAGGAATCTCCTACCTGGCCTGGGGAAAGTATGTCTACCATCTTCTCCAGCAGCACTGTTCCTCCAACAAAAAGAACCACATATATCATATATATCCACAAAGGCATGGAAAGCAATGCTGGCAAGAGCCATTTAGCCCACTGCTCACAAGCCGCCTTTCCCACCTTTCCCCAAATCAAAATTCTTAGTTGTCTTATTGTTACAGATCATGAACACCCAGAGGACATCATTCCACCTGGCCTTTCCATTTCCTCACCCTTTGCTATCTTTTTATTTCCCCTTCATTGAAAACCCTATGAGGGTCACTATAAATCGGGCCAGACTTGAGGGCACCTAACAGCCGCTAAATCCCTCAGGCCATTTTGTTTAGCAGCGTGGTTACTCAACTCAGAATAGGTATCACTAAGAGTTAACAGCTGAATCCTAAGGAATACGTCACACATGTTGACAATTCATTCCACAAATAAAACTCAACAAAATTAACAGGCAAGAGAACTGAGTGGCATCAAAAGTCAGAAATGAAAATGTGTTGACTGGCCCACTGTCACACAAGTGACTAGACTTTGAACAGCCTACCTGATCCTCTCGTCTTGTGTTCTGAGAGTTTCAGAGCACAGCCAAGGGGAGAACAGGATCCCACATCATAAGCTGCAACACCTTTAAAAGGTCTGAACCAGCCATCTCCATCCCTGCCGCACACAGAAGAGTTTTGTAAGGTATCAATGCCCAGCTCTGACCCACAGGGCTGACTCCTTTAGTTTGCATCGAGTTTGGGCATTAGTTTTTAAGAAAATGTGTCACCTGTTCCTACATGGCAGCCAGGGGTGACCTCTTGTTGCTCTGGCACCATTTAAGGATCTAGTTAAAATATAGATACTAGCCCAGCACAGTGGTGCACATCTGTGATCCCAGTGACTTGGGAGGTGGAGGCAAGAGGATTGCAAGTTAGAGGCCAGAGGCAGCCTGCATAACTTAGTGAGATTCTGTCTCAAGATAAAAAGGGGCTGGGGGTACAGGTCAGTGGTAAAGCACTTGCAAAAGCATATGTGAGGCCCTGGGTTCAATATCCTGCCCCCAGTACTCAAAATACATACATACACACATACATACATGCATACAAATATACATACATACAGATTCGGGCACTGAGGGTCCAAGATGGGGCCCAGGATTCTGTATTTCTAATAAGTTTCCAAGAGGTGCCAAATCTCCTAGTCCATGGCCCATGCCCTAAGTACCAGAGTCTCTGGCAGCTAGCCAAGACTCCGTGACTCTCACCAACTTCAAGGTCATCCCAAAGGTGCACGCTTCTCTAAACACATAAGCCATTCAAGAAAATCTAAGTCAGAGAAGAACCTGTTCTTCTCCTGAGGAATTTTTGCAGAATTGCAACATCCTAAAGTTCATGGACCACATCACTCTGTCACAGTGCAGTGATTCACCACACAGGCTCTGCTGTCACAGAAAGCCAAGCCATACATCAGATGCACTACCTTTTGAAATGTTCTTACCCTCTCAGCAAAGCCTGAGCTTCCTCACCTGTAAACTCAGGATGGTGTCATTACCACCACTCCATGGGATGAACATACATACACAGAAAGCACTGAGCCATGGCCTGCACTATGATAATCAGTACTCCCGATAATTACCATGTTACAAGTTCCTGACACCATTGTCTCTGGCTTCTCCTCCCACCTCTCTGAAACTCCTCAATAAAGTGGGCCTGAGAAAACATGGTAAGTATCACTGTTAAAGACACTTTCTCAACAGCTCCCCAAGTTGATAGGCAAATAAATAACGCCCCATAGAGCACCACTCTGGCACAAGAGCTTTCGATCAATCACTTCAGACCTGAAAGGCTTTACAACACCAACAGCAAAGACTGAGTTGGAAATACTAACCTCTGAATCCATAAAGAAAGCAGCCTTCCATACCATGAGAGAAAAAAAAAGCAAAACAGCCAGAACCAAAATCTCACCTATCAAAATAGATTAAGATCTGTCTAAAATACCTGCAGTTACTTCTCTACAGTTTTGTTATAAAATGTTCAAGTATTCTGGCAAGTTGCTGAAAACATCATTTATCACTTTCATTAGCAAAGTACAAACACAAGGAGTTGTGAAGGGGCCACACACATACAAATTCCCAGCTCCTGAGCTGCTCTGCTCTCTTTTTTATGTCCTGTATGAAACCGAAGCTTTGAATTTCAAATGCACGCATGTGAAACAATATTTACAAACAAATACTGGAAGGGATCCCTGTCAAAATAGGAACACTGAACTGGAGAAACATTATTATTTTAATCACTACTTAGCAATTTCCCTAAATGCACATGGGGAGAGGGAAGAAGCATGATTTTAATCAATAAGATGTTTAAGGTCCTTAGAGAGAGTAAAACATCTTTGCATATGGTGGTATGAAGATGGCTGAGCTGGGCACAGTGCCTCACATCTCAAGATAAAAAAAAAATATATTAAAATGGGATGGGGGTGCAACTCAGAGGTACAGTACTTGAAAAGTACGCATGAGACCCTGGGTTCTGCCCCACCCCCTGCATACCATGAAAGAAAAGAAAAGAGAAGAGAAGAGAAGAGAAAGATGGGAGAAGAAAAAGAATTGTTGTTGTTAGGTGCCATTGAGTCGGTATCCAACTCATAGCGACCCTCATAGGGTTGTCAATGGCTGAATGTTTCGGGATTGCCTTGGGAGTGGATTGCCAGGCCCTTCTCCCATTTTTGAGGTGCTGGGAATTGAACTCGGAACCTCAGAGACTGCAGCGCAGTGCTCTACCAACTGAGCTAAATCCCAGCCCTGAAGAAAAAGAATAGAAAAGAGAAAAAGTTGGCTGAGACAAGGTGATCCTCTTATATATGAAGCCAATGTACTGACAATTTTGCAAGTCTAACATAATAACACTGCCTGCCATCCCCAGAATCTGTAGACGCCTTCAAGATGCCACTCCCTATTTAGTATGAGAAATAGGTCAGCTCCTGGGTAAAGTCTGCAGGTGACTGGCAGTGGGTGCCTTTATGGAACTAAAGTAGTATTAAAAGTTGCATCAACCTGTCAGCTCTCACATCTCTCCACCTAAGCAAAGGATGTTCTGTGTTCCTGTATTGCTGATCTAGCCACCCCAAATCATCATCTTAAGACCTAAAGAAGAGTAAAGATGGGTTATGGGCCCATGAATTATAGAGGCTTACATAATAAAGGATTAGAGACATCACAAAAATGTCAACTTTCTCATTTTATTTTATAATGCAGATGTCTTTGAGCTCCATGGCAGTCTCAGGATTACTGCTAGTTAATAAATGCTAATGTCTTTAAAACCCCTGTGCATTTTACAAATGAATAGTATTTATGGCTTCTAGTTTTGTTTTTTCCAAGTTTTGTTTTTTGTTTTTTGTCTTCATTTTGTTTTGTTTTGTTTTGTTTTTGCAGTACTGCGGGTTGAACCCAGGGCCTCACACTTGCATGCTTTGCAAGTTGCTGTACCACTGAGCTGCACCCTCAGCCCATTTTTTTCTTAACTTTTGAGACAGAGTCCCACTAAATTATGCAGAATGCCTCTAGTCTCAAACTTGCAATCCTCCTGCCTCTGCCTCCCAAGTCGCTGGGATTCCAGGCATGCACCACTGTGCCTGGCTCGTTTTTTCCAAATTTTAAAAGATTATTTAATGGAAAATGTATAACCAGTGCCTTTTATAATATGTTGAATATAGCAAATATGTTTTACTTAACTTTTTTTGATCTTTGTAACAACGTCAATTATTTTAGAAAGCAACAACATTTAATGGAAAACCTTGCACAGCTCAGTGGTAAAGTGTTTGTCTGGCATGCACAAAGCCACTGAGTTTAAGCCCAAGCACTACCACTCCCCAGCAAAAATGCAGCCAAGATGTGAAGATGGATGGACATAAACAATTCCTCTTGATCTGTAAAAGCAGTCACTCTAGCTATGGAGTGAGCTACACTCTCTTGGCCCTAGAATTGTTTTTCTTTATTTCCAACTGATTTGTAAATAACCAACACTGGAATTCCTATAGCATTTTTAAAAGAAAAAAGTGAGCCTTTAACAAATCATCTTGAAAAATGGCACTATATCATCAATCAAATAAAACAAAAGTTGACTTATAAATTGGCCATTAAGATTGGGCCTAACCTGTATTTAAAACTTCAAGAGAAAGAAAAAGGTCTAATACTAAGAATCTATTATATAATAAGGCACTATCCACATTACACTACTTAATCTTCATGACAGCCAAGAAAATGTAACATCCTCAATTACAAATGGAAAACAGAAGCTCACATGCTTGTGACATTTTCCAAAGCTTACAACACCAGGGCCAACACCAAAAACTGGAGAAGCTTCTCCTTTATGTTGAAGCATCCAAGTCAATGTCACTGAGATTTAGTTTATTAAATTACTTAAAAATGTGACCTTAAGTGATTTTTTAAAGGAGACAGCTTTTATCACACACCCAATTTCCGACATTGCCGCCATTCAGATGAGGCTGAGAAGAAACAATTTAGGAAAGTTTACTCAAACGACCCTGGGTAACCATTCTTGGCAAAAATAAAATCACAGTACAGCTAGAATCATCTCCCTTTCCTCTCTATACTGACTTTTCTAATCCTCTCTTTTGGATGCAGCTCAGAGGTGGAGGCCCTGGTTTGCATCACCAAAACTGCCCAAAAGGAAAAAATTAAAATAAAAATAAATAAATTTCATTCTCTCTTTGAACCCTGTCAACCATCCCATGAGGCAGGTGGCATTAGAAGCCCAAGTTCCTTCTGAATCCCGGTCTGCTCCCTCCCTTGGATGTGCTCCCTCCACCACCATACCCACTTTCAGCTACTTATGTTTTTTTCAAACAGGAACACAGAACATCTGCTTAGGTGGGGAGTTGTAAGGACTGACAATCGATGCAACTCTTACTACCACTTTAGTTCAACTAAATGTTTGCAGCTGGGATTTAGCTCAGTTGGTAGAGCACTGTGCTGCAGTCTCTGAGGTCCCAAGTTCAATTCCCAGCACAGCAAAAAGGACTTGGCTATCCACTCCCGAGGCAATCCCGAAACAGTCAGCCATCGAAAACCCTATTTCTATGAGTCGGATATGACTCATAGAAGGCACACAACAACAACAAATGTTTGCAGTCATCATCATAAAAGATGCAAGATAAAGCCAACTCCAGCACAGAAAGTTAGTAGCAGTCCAGGTTTCCTTGAAGAAACTGTTCCTGATAGAATGTCATTTCATATTCTTCAGCAGCCTGAACGCTGAGCTGCCCCATCTTCCAGATGCATGTGTGTAAATGGTCCTCAGTCCAAATGATGCGCTAGCACTTGTGGACCCTCCGGGTAAGTCCAGAAGGTTTTCTCCAGAGCTCCATAATGTGGTGAAAGTATTAAATCCGATATTCAATTGTAATGGATTTAGTGATGAGTCCCATCTGGTGTGATATACACCAGGAGCCCACGTCCTGTACACTTCACGTCCTCCTGCAGGTGTACTGACTACAGTCAGAGAAATCTCAGCTTAGAGTATAAGCGGGCTGGGCAAGAACCTAGCTAACCTTTATTCAAAACTGACTTCATACATTGGGTTTCAGAATGATAAATTATACATCTCACATGCGTTTGTGGTATAACAAAATGTGTTTCCTGGAAAAAGGTTAATTTTTTTTTTAATTTTGGATTTAATATTGGATTTAGAAATGAAAATTAAAACAGACATGAAAAGACTTTCTAATTTTTATTTAATACATAAAATGAACAGAAGACAAAAACCTATTCTATGTCAACCACCTACACAAAAACTGCACTTTCTTTTCTGTGTTTTTAATCTGTTAATACAACATACTTTCATTAGCTAGCTCTTTTCATTTGGGGGGACAGAGCACATTGTTTTCTGAAGTGTCAAAGAAGGAACATTGCTTTTTAATGTAAGCCATCTCAAAAAGGCCTTTTCAAAAATATCATCCCTATGACATAGATGAGTTTTCTAAAGCAACTCAATACAAATAACAAGAAAAAACACCCACTGGCCCCCCACACATCTGCATTCCAAACGTTTAACTCTTAGCAGTGCCTAAATATGAAAGCATACCAAGAGGGAGAAGAATTATACTGACGTGATTGCCACCCCTAAAAACCATTTAATTATATGCAGCAGAAACACCAACTGCATGGATATGAGCACGCTTCACACATTCAGTATCATGCAGTATCACACACTCAGTTATATTTTGCAAAGAGTAGTGCTCAGGAAGTCAGTTCCAAGCACATGACTTACCTTAAAAGATACCTCTCTTGAAAGCATGAGGAATTCTGAGGGACAGCCTAGGCAGGATTCACCCTAACTCTCAACAGCATGGATTTATGGGGCAAGCCGCGTCATTTCAAACTGAGGGGCGCTACCCACTCTCAGAGCTCAGGTGAATAGACTAAGAGATTCGGAGCCCTGCCTGCTCCTCTAGAAACCACTAAACATCATGTCTGCCTCCTGACCGCGGGAGCAGGGAAACTGCGCATAGTAGGGGTGCTGGCACAGCTTGGGGAGTTGACACGGGGAGCCACCCCAGCACCTCCCAAGAGTCCACAGAGCATTTGAGACATCCTAGTCAAACTCAGTTGGTAGAGAGCTGTTCTGCAGTCTCTGAGGTCCCGAGATCAATTCCCAGCACCACAAAAATGGGAGAAGGATGTGGCAATCCACTCCTGAGGCCATCCCAAAACAATCAGCCATTGAAAACATTCTATGAGTGTTGCTATAAGTAGCACATGACTCGTTTGGCACCTAACAACAAGAAGTCAACCTCCATTCAGCAACAGGAGCTGGGGAGGAAGGAGGCTCTGGCTAAAGGCGCAGGTGAACAGCCTGGGAAGTCTTTCAGGGGGATCAGCACAGAGGGGCAAGGCACTTAGAGGCTCAGCAGTTGCAAAGTTGCCAGACAATTCCAGGACAGACTTCACAGGCCCAAGACAGCAGAGTTTACAGACTGTATGGAAAATTTCTAAAACTAGCCAGTTATCTTTGGGGTATGTGAGTATCTCTGGCACACAATACATGTTGTTTTATGCAATTCTCAGAACCATAGGACACCTCAAAGTGGACTCTTACTCACAGTGGCCTATGTAATCTATTTTTAACATCTTTATTGAGATATGGTAGCATACTATAAAAATCACCCATTTAAGGAACAAAATTAAATGATTTTTTAGTATATTTACTGAGATATGCAATCACCACAACTACCTACATTTAGAACACTTTCATCACCCTGAAAGGAAACCTGTACCCATTAGCAGTCACCCTCCAAAATCACAACCCCAGCCCCAAAGGCCACTCCTCTGTCTCCGAAGATCTGCCTGTGCCACGCCTCTCTTCACTCGGGTCACAATATGTGGGCTTTGGGAACTAGCCTCACTCACACAGCAGGTTTCAAGTCCCGTCCATGCTGCAGCACAGGTCACATTTCACTCCTTTTTATGGCTGAGTGGTGTCCCAATGTCTGGACACAGCACATTGTGTTTATACACATGTCAGCTGACAGATATGAGGACTATTTGGAGCCATTATGAACAATGCTGCCGTGAACATTCACAGACATGTTGGCACATAAATGTCTTCATCTCTCATGTCTACATATCATGTATGTATAAAGAAAAATAAGTAAATAATTGATATTTTAAGTCATTCGATGTGGAGTTTAAATTTTTGTTAAGTATCAATATCAATGGATGGAGAAAAAGGAAGAAGAATATTATTTAATGGCATAAACCACCTGAAGATGTCAGATCAGACACAAAAATACACAGATCCATAGAAGAAAGTGACTTTACATACTCTTCCTAAATGGAAAAAAAAAAAATTTTTTAAAGATAATGATAAAGACAAAATTGCCTGCAGCCGTAGCCCTGTGGCGTTTGATCCTGTCAGATCTCAGAAGCTAAGCAGGGTCGGGCCTGGTTAGTACCTGGATGGGAGACCACCTGGGAACACCAGAAGCTGTAGGCTTGGGAGAAGGACCTGGCAACCCCCTCCCAAAAATCAATCTGCCATTGAAAACCCTATGAACAACAGAGAAGCACTGACAATAGTGTTTCCCCTGTTGTACAGAGGGTCACTATGAGTCAGATGCCGACTCCACGGCACCTAACAACAACCTAAAAGACAAAATTAGTCACCTTTCTGCTTTGTTCACTGAACTTTACTTTTGTTTTCATTAAGATTTGCTTTTCTCTTTTCCAGGTTAAACAGCAAGTGTACCAAAATGAGGCAAAACTGTAGAAATTTCCTGACCCTTTGCCCTGCTGCCACTGACCTTGGTCACCTAGGAATGCAGAGTTAGTGGCCAAGCAGGAGGAAAGCCTGTTGTGTGGGCCTATCCTGCCATCTCCAGCTGATGGAAAATAACCTATGGAAAGAAACTACCGGCACAATTTAACCTATTTCTTTCCAACCCTGAAAAATATGCAGAGGGCTCTAAGCATCTCCTGAGTGTTCACCATTACCAACCTGTATCCCTGTAGGGAAGTAAAAGCCTCCCAGGACAGATGGAGGATCCATCTGTGGTTAGTTTAGTGGCCCAGGTGGGACTTTAAACATTACCTTGGATAAGCAACTCATCCATGTTTACCACGGGCCAAGAAGCACTTCATATCAGCCACATTCTCTCTGGGAATCTCAGATCCTAAACATTTCTATTTACTTCTGGCCTAGACCCAAGGATCCCGACTGACAGAGTTAGAGGCACCAAACCAAGCCAAGGTGTGTTTCAGGGCCAGATTCCCACACTGTCCTGGCCACTTGCCTTGAACCTGGCCCAATGCAAACTCCGGAACCAGGCTCTGCTTGGTTTGAAAAACAGACTGAATCCCTGCAATATAGCTGACACAAGAGTGTCTTCCAGGTGCTCCAATCTCACTAAGTCTTAGTTCCAGTTACAAGGTGCCTATGCCACTGTGCCAAGCACACCAAACCTTAGAGTCCTTAAAATCAGCAAATGCTGATTACAGCCTTCTGAGCAGATGTATCCTTTTGGTGTGGATTGTGTATGATATGCTTATTCCCAACTTTGTATCTATTCAACCTTTATGACTCCTGCGTGACAGACACTGGCTAGACAAGAAAAGCTGAGGTGGGGACCCTCATGGCAGCCCTTTAATCTGGAGGGAGACACACAGCTGTGTTCTGCAGACCCACACCCATGAGTCCCCACCATACAGCAGTTCATCAGAGCCAACACTGGAGATATGAGAAGTTCCCAGAAGAAGCACAGAGGAGGGGGAGCTCCAAACAACTTGGGGTGCACAGTCAGCCTCCAGAGGTCACTTGAGCTGAGACTCAGGGACAGCTGCTAAGAGGGAGCAAGCCTCCCAGGTAGATAAAAGAAAATTCCAGATCAGAGGCAGAAAAGTGCACACAAGTCGAAGTGGGAGGGGTGTGGGGTGTGGAGTCTGCGGAGGGAAAGACTGGAACGTTAGAGGGGTCCCCAACAGGCTGTGCTGAGGCAGCAGGACCTAGCCTTGGGGTGGAGGGCAGGAGATACAAGGCACTTAAGCAAAAGAGGACAAGATTTGAATTTGAGATCAACCTTTTACCATGGTTAGCAATGTTAACAAAATGTTAACAAAACAGTAACATTTCTTTTGCTATTCTCATGCTAGCCTCTATTTTCTCTCAAATTCTGCTACAGTGTATTTTCCTAAAAGTTTCAATAAGCTTGTAAATGTATGACATGCAGTAATACTTTCATCCACAGAAAAATTCCATACCAATCACATTTTTCATAAAAATCACAACTTGACTGATTTTAGTAATTAACAATCTCCCTAAAACAAAACTTTCTGTCCACAAAGTGAACTTATTTTTAAAATAACAACTGCTACTAAGTACTTTTAAGAGAGACATGCCTGAGGAACCGAAGCGGTGGCCCAAAAGCCAGATACGCAGATTATTAACCTGTAATATGCCAGAGCTGGCAGCTTTTCCCTTCTCTGCTCCAGATGCACATGGCCACCACCTGTTCTTCTGGTCAAGGTACTGTACAGGTAAACATGAGGGGTGCACCTCTTCTTCAAATATGTGGCAACTGCCTTTCCAGGCAGAGGAAAGACTCCAGCAGGAACAGTGGGATACTTAGGGAAGGTCCCAGGAAGTGAGACCAGTTAGTGGATGAAACACAAGTAATTCATCTTTACCAAGTAGCCTCTACGGGCAGGTCCACTGCGCCCTTGAACCCTGGGAGCAGGCGGCCTACTCTAACAATAAGGGAAACAAGGCCCTGTAGGGTTGGCGGGCCCAGGGTTGAATGACTAATAAACCTAGGTCTCCCATACCTTCCCCCTGAGAAGAGAGCTGGGGGTGGGGAGCAGTGAAGGAGCAGTGAAGGAGGTCCAGGCACCCGGCCTCCTGCTGCCCTCCAGTCTTTTCTTCCCCGTTACCCAGAAGCCAGTTAGCACATCTTTACACCTAAGGTAGATCCCACCTGTGGCTCAGGTCATCTTCCTGGAGGCTCCCTGTCACTCTGCCTAAATTCCCCAGTCCCTCCTGCACTGGGGAGCTGTAAACAGTCCTAGAGTCCTACCCTGGTACTCATAGTCCTCCATGACCTGACTCCAACCCACTGCCTGTGTGACATCAAGCCTGCAAGGAGCCAAACTAGCCCTGAACGTCTGACCCACCATGGCTTCCACCTCTCCCTGCTACCCACGACACCCTCCTCCTATGTCCAGGGATGGCAGCAGGCTCATACCTGGTGACCCACTGCAGACCAAGGAGCCAGAAAGCAAGCTCTGCCCACAACCAAGGCTGATCTTCTGCCCACCAAGCCAATGCAAACCCCTCATCCTCCACCTCCAAAATTCAGAAGCTACTGTCCCATCCAATCCTGTTGTCAATCTATCCCACCACACTGTAATAGTTTTACACATTCTTCTTGTCTCCCTTGATCATGGCCACAAAATATACTTTCACTACAAAAAAATACAGATTACATATAATTAAAGGTAAGCCTTCAAATACCTGCTTATTGAGGACATTTCTGGTAGTAAGACATGACACTTTACTGCCACCCAATTGATTTGCTTAATCTGAAGAGAAAACAGCTCAGATATACAAATATAATGGGAGGAGAGAAAAAAAAGTCCCACCATACCACAAAATGCTTACTGCAGAGTAAGCCTTGGTGGGTTGGGATATATGTCTCCCTCTGGGTGGGTCTGGAGCAGGAGCTCTCTGCTCCCCCCCACCCCCTTCATTGGTTTTTACACAATAAACAAGATCTGCCCACATTGCCCCCACCAGATGGAGTTCATCATACCACATGTTACCTAGCAACCTAAGCACCAGTTTACAACCACCCAGCTACCCAATTCTTCATGCAGGATCTATCTTGCTCAATTAAGAAGAATGTGTAAGAAAATCAAAGTTACAACTGCTCATATGTGTTTGCTTCATCACCTTACCTAAGATGGGAGAGGTGAAAAGGAAGACTAGAGGTTAATTTTAACCATTACTTGACAATCTAAGAGGAAACTTAGATTGGGACCTTGCAACATGGAAGAGTCAACAGTCTTGGGATCTAGTGAAGCAACTTTGTACACTGCAGAGCCCATCTTAAACTTCACCTCCTAAACTGTGAGCTGTATTAAAAGGGCATTTAAACAATGTTGGAAACCCCTGAATCATCTCTCTCATCTCCAACCCCAACATCGCCACCAACTTTCCTTCCTTCCCTTCTCTACCTGGTCATCTCGCACTCACCTCTACCCACAGCCCCTTCTCCCCTAGTGACCTCTCCCTTCCCCAATTCCCACTTCTGCCCTCCCAAGTCACTGCAAAACAACTACCGATAATAGTTAAAAAAAAAAAAAAAAAGGTCCAGATCCATCCCTAGCCCCGCGACTCTCCCCATGCAACACCCCAGAGCATCTTCTCCCCACAGCATCACAACAGGACAATCCATACCCCTGGCCTCAGAACCTGGAACACCACAGGGGCTCTTGTTCTAGACTTCTACAGTTCCTCTTCCACAAGGCAGCCAGTGGGTCCCCCCAAAACGTCAAGTGCCCAGAACAGTGCCTTGGACATAGTAAATGCTTAATTTCTACAGAACAAATTGATGGTTCAAACAATTGTATTTGTATGTCCAAAACAGGCAATTTGACCAATGTCCATTGTGTGCCTGATGAAACACAATTACCTTTAAGGAACTGTCCATCATTTTCTCTCTATTCAGGAACCAGATACACTACAGAGTATGTATTATCGCATTACTTTCCTTTCACAATTAATAATGTTAGTTTTCAGAATATATAGACCTTGGTATTCATTTAGGACATTTAGATCATAAAACCTCGCTGACAAAATGCTAAAAGCCATCTATTTTCCCCTTGTCAGCTTTAGAAGATAAACTCGTGCCCAATTTCCACTAATTTTATTTGATTTTCAATAAGGAACATTTATAGCAGTTAAAGTCAGCACCTTCCATCTCTGCATCAGATTCCTAACCATCCCCCAAAATTATTTTTGAACAGCTAAATTTATGCTATTTTCCAATGTATACTACAAGCAAAACAATAGCATTTTTTTTTCTTCTTAATCTTAGAAAATTGGACGAAGCCACCCTAAGCACTCTGCCTACCCTCAATTAGGCAGACAAAGCCTCCTTGGCTTCTCGCTGTCCCAAAGCCTGCTGAGCCATGCCGCTCCTCTATAATGGGGACCTGATAAGAAGTGCCAGAGTGAACACGCTTTCCTCCAAACACTGCCGTCTTACAGAGGAACTGTCCTCAGGTGCCAGAGAGAAACTTCAGCGTGGGCTGTTGTCAAACACAGGCCGTGAGACAATTTAACAACTGGCTTTTCGCTTCTGACACATTGTAGAGGAATGCAGTTCAGGGGCGACACTGTAACCACTCCACCAAGAAAAAAGAAAAAATCTACTCCACTCCTAAATCCGGCCCTGGCTCCACTGCCCGGGCACCATATGGAAGGAGCTCCAGGCAGGGAAAAGACGAGGTCCGGCAGGAAAACTTGTAATTCAGGGACGGGTTCCCGGCTCGAGCCTCTCTCAGGAGCCCCGCTGGGGAGCCCTGTCAGCACCGAGATTCGCTGCTCCACCACCGCTCACGACCTCGGGCGGCCAGGTGTCCCTCCCGGGGGCGCCTTCCGACCGCAGCCCCTGAGCGCGCCCAGAGGGAGCGGACGGCGGGCGCGGACCGCTCTCCGCCGCGGGCGCTGCCCCTAAACTCTCCTCGCACCCGGAAAGTTCCCTCCCCGGCCTCTGCCGCGGGGCCTGGAGCCGGGCGAGGCCTGGGGCTGGATTTCAGGGGCCCGCGCTCCGGGCAGAGGCGCCCGGCCAGGCGTCGCCCGCGCCCCCCGCGCCTGGGACCCGGGCTGCGCCTCCCGGCATCGCGGGGCGCAGCTGGCCCGCCCGGCCCCGCCGCCCTCCGCACCCTGCGGCCGGGAGCCAGAGCCCCGAGGGCGCGCGGGAGGCGCCGGGGGCACCGCGAGTCGCCACGAGGGGTCCGGCGCGGTCGCCCCCCGGCCGGCCCGGCCCGGGCGGAGAACTTCGCGGGCCGCAGCCCGGGGCTGGGGGCGCCCGCGAGGCCCGGCCCGGCCGCCGCACTTTCCCTTTCCCCGCCTCCCGCTCCCTCCTCCCGTTTCCAGGAAGCGCCATATTGATCCCGGCGCCTTCCCCCTCCTCCTCCCGCGGCCACACCGGCCCCCGCGCCCCCGGCCCGCGCCCCCGGCCCCTCACCTTGGCGATGGCCTTCCGGTAGCGGGTCACCGCCTGCTGGATGAGGCTGAAAACTTTCATGTGGCCGTCTCCGCACGGCACGACCACCCGGGTCCTCCCGAAGCACACGGTCACTTTCATGCCGCCGCTGACCGCGGCCGGGCGGCGCTGGGCCGGGGCGGCTGGGCGCGGGGCGCGGAGGGGCCGCTGCGCGGGCGAGCGGGCGGCTAGGGGCGAGCGCAGGCGGCCGCGCCGGGGGACTGCCCGGCCACCATGCCCACCGCCGCCCCGGTCCCCGCCGCTCGCTCCCCGCTCCTCCCCGCGGCGCCCGCGGCCTCCGGCCACCTGTTCGGCGTCTCGGCGCGCTCGGCGGCGGCGGCGGCGGCCCGGGGCCGTGTGGCGCTCGCGCTCGCTCGGGACCGCGGGGGAGGGGACGGCGGCGGAGGGAGGGAGCGGGAGGAGGAGGAGGAGCGGGGCCGGGCTCACAACACCGCGCACGTGCGGCAGGGGGAGGCGCGGGGCGGAGCGCGCGGCCGCCCCCGCCCGCGCCCGGACCCTCGCCCGCAGCCCGCCCCGCCGGGGCCGCGCGCTCCACCGCCCCTTGTCCTGGCGCCCCCACCGCCGTCCCGCCCCGCACTGCGGTCTTGCAGCCCCTCACCCGTCCAGCTCCAGGAAGGGCTACGATCGCCCCTCCGAGCCCCTCCTGGGGACGCCTCCTCCACGCCCCCAGAGGTCTCTGCCGAAGGCCTCCCCCCTTCCTTTGTCACTTTTAATCCCTTTCCTGGGACTGGAGAGTTTCCATTGCGAGCTCTCCTGGGGAAAGCCGTTTACGCCCCGGGCGGTGGAACTAACGCCGGACACCTTTAGAGCCCAGCAGTCACCCGGGCCCCCGGCAAGACAGGGGCGGACAGGGACCGGGCTACGCGGGAGGTTCCAGCCGAGGTCCTCGCGCTGGCGGGGCTCTGGCGCCGCGGACGCCTCCCTCCGGCCCGCAGCTCGGCAGGGGTTTTGCACCGGTTTGCACGCTCGCTGCCAGGCCAGGCAGCGATTGTTCAGCCTTAAAAGCAAAAATGAATCGCCTGCTCTGGGGAAAGCATGGTGGGTCTTCGACGCACCCCACCTTTCTCCCGAGGCCACCTTCAAGTTTCCTGCTGACCGCTTGGTGACCTACCAGCTTAAATATTTAGAATTTAAACATCAGCATGTCAGATACATTTTATTTCTTGAAATTTCTGCAGCATAGGCAATCCTAACACAAAACCATGAAAAATAGACTCCGAATGCCCACAGGGAAAGTTGTGCAAGGGGAGCCCCGCGATGTGCTGGCAGGGGACACAAGCACCCAAACCCCGAAACCATGAGGGCTTAGACACACGCAGACACGTGATGTAAAAGACTGGAGATCAAGTCAAGAAACGTCACTGAAGCTCACTTCTGTCTTAGCTATGGCCTGTGGTTTCTAAGTAACTGTTGTCATTTTCTGTAAAGAATGGCAAATGTCAGCAAAGAGTCGTGGATCCAAGTTTGTCCCAAAACTATATAGTGGATTTGGTTTTGCCCTTTGTTTCTAGCATATGTGAGAGCTGTAGAGCCCCCATGAGCTCAGCATCCAGAGCTGGCAATCATCCACCCACCTCCAATTCTAAGCTAAGGAAACAGGACAGAGGTTCATCTGCTTCCAGAATCCCTGAACTTTCCAGGGCGCCACTGCCCAAGGCATAGAACAACTTGTCGTGTTACACACCACGCTTCCTCCCATCTCACAGCCCTTACCCCACACACCCAGCACATGGTGTGACAAATCAGTGCAGCACACAGCTGCTGCACCCATATCCCCATCTTCTCCAGGATGTTGATCAAGAAGTCATTCTCCCCAGGCCAGCACAGAAATAGTCCACATAGTCCTGGGAAAGATTCATCTTACCACCTACTGGGCCACGTCATCAATATTTCAACTCAGTAACTCAGTTTATGACAACTATGCCAACCACTCTGAGCTATGTCTCCCCAAACACACACACCCCCACCCCGACAGACACACACACACACACACACACACACACACACACACACACGCTGCTGAAGATGGAACCCAGGGCCTCCTGTACGCTAGGCTAGTGCTTTAGCATTGAACTACATTCTCAGTCCATGGTGTTTTGAGACAAGGTGTTGGTATGGAGCCCAGGCTGGCCTCCAATTCATCACATCCTCCTGTGTTGGTCTCCAGAGAGCTGGGATTATAAGCACATGCCACCACGCCAGGCTTAGAGTGGACTTTCTCAAAGAAAAATTGTAATTGAAAGTCAAGTTTTGGTAACAAAGTCCATCAGACATCACACCGATCTAGGTTCAGATCCCAATTTAACCAATTACTAGTGCCTTAGACATTGCGTTCACATTCTCTCCCATCTCAGTTTTACTGGCCGAGAAATGAAGTTGGTGAAATACAGCTCATTAATTATGAGAATTAAATAATTTATTAAAACACTTCACTCAGGCTGCCTGCCGTGTGGGAGTGAATAGCACAGCAGAATTCATAACCATAATGTAGGCCAAGGGTAACAAAGTCCAGGACAAAACAGCCAGTGATGATGATAGGGGTGATGGAAGACTAGGGAAGGAGAAGTCCAAAGTAAAAGAAATCACCAGAGAAGTGATACAAATATTCAGTGACTGGGCCAGTGCCAGAACCCAAAACCAGGACTCATGACTCTCGGGCCAGAATTTAATGCACATGAATTCAATTCCACCTGCAGTTTGTGAAGATTTTCCATGTGGACAGCCCTGAGAATATTACAGAATTACAAAGATGAGTAAAAGAAGATGTTTACAGGTTACAATAAGTACTCTAATGACTGTGTGTGAAGGTACTAAGTTGTAAGTGCCACCAAAGTATTTATAGCCCTACTTGGGGGGGAAGCATGATTTCATGAGGGGTGACATTACAGTATATGTGTACCATTTGATTTACATCAATTACTCTTACTATTCAATTTTTTACAAGGGTTTGGACAGTTTTCCAAGAATATGATCCATAGGATTAATGATATTAACAACCATTCAACTAACTAGATAAAGGGGTATAGTTTTCTTTAAATCTACCTAGTTTATCTAGGCCTGGAGCCATATTACTGCAGCGTGAGATCCCATCAGATCTCAGAAGCTAAGCAGGGTCAGGCCTGGTTAGTCCTTGAATGGGAGACCTCCTGGGAACATCAGGAGCTGTAGGCTTGGGAGAAGGACTCAGCAACCCACATCCCCAAAGTAATTAGCCATTGAAAACGTTATGAATAGCAGAGAAGAACTAACAATGGTGTTTCGCCCGTCATACATAGATAGGGTCACTATGAGTTGGACTTCGACTCCATCGTACCAAACAACAAGTTTGTTTAGAGGCAATGATTCCCTTTATATTAATAATTGATGAAAAACTAATGCTCTGTGATTTGGGATGCCAGACCCTTTGGTGTTTTGAGTCAATTTCATAAAATTCCATGACACATAATGAATGTATTTTCACTAATGTACTCCTCAACTAACATCTAGCCATAAAATTGGATTAAGGCCAGGCCACCTTCATGTCAGGAAAATGTTTGGCTTGGCCAAATTGTTTTTGATCCGAGGTAAGCATAAAAGCAATGAGAAGCAAAATTATCAAAGCCAGGGGTCAAATGTTACATGAATATTTTCTAATGTGTTTACTTCCCTAAACTCCACATATTTCTCATAAAAAGTTATGACCCTTCTCTTCCTTGTACTTCTGTTTTACAGATGATCGATTTGGTTGTCTTTGAATACCCAGGGAATTCTGAGAATTAATTAGGGTTATCTAGGCTTTGGGCCTATCTGCAAATGGGCACATGTGACAACATTGGATACGATTTCAGCTACATCCATCCTCACCTCATGCACACCATGAGATAGATACTCAACCCACATGTGTGGGGACAGCATTGTATTACTCAGCATCTGCCCTTAGAAAGTTAATGATTAAGAATAAAGACATGAGCCAGGCTCAGTGGTGTACACCTGTAATCCCAGCAACTCAGGAATTGGAGGCTGGAAGATTGCAGGTTCAAGGCCAGAGGCAGCCGGCATAATTTAGCAAGACCTGTCTCAGAATAAAAAACAGAAAAATAGGCTGATGGTGCAGCCCAGTGGTAGAGCACTTGCAAAGAATGTGTGAGGCCATAGGTTGAACCCCCAAGTACCACAGAATAAATAAGAATAAAGAATTGTATAATGTATAAGAGCTTCACAAACATATTGGTGCCTACTCTTAGATTATATACTTTAAGATAATGTTAACAATCTCATATACCTAGCCTCATGTAATTTCTAACAGGAGAACTGGCTTATACTTATTCAATAAATACTTATTGTCCACCTGTTTTATATCAATCCCTTCACTACCCACTGGTTTCTAAGTCCCTCCCTCAAGAGATGCCCAGTGTAGATTTCAGAAATGAACAGGCAACATCTGAGAGTATGGATGTTGTTATTAGGTGCTATGGAATCAGGTCTGATTCATAGCGACCCTATGTACAACAAAATGAAACACTACCTGACCCAGCACTAATGTCAGTGCTTCTCTGCTATTCATAGGGTTTTCAATGGCTGATTGTTTCCAGAATGGGCTGCCAGGTCCTTCTCCCAAGCCTACAGCACCCTGTATTCTCAGGCAGTCTTCCACCCAAGGACTAACCAGGCCCAACCCTACTTAGCTTTAGAGATCTGATGAGATCTGACACCAAGGTGGTACAGCTGTAGGCGCATGGATCAGTGCTACCTATTAGGGATACTGTGGGTACCCAAAGAAAGTACTCACTCTTAAGAGAGAGGAAAGGGAGAGAGGGAGGCAAGTCCTGTAATGTTATCCAAGAGAAATATAATGTGAACCACACTTATCATGTTAAAAAAAAAAATCTTCTCATAGCCACAGATGAAGTTAATTTTAATAATAGTTTATTTAACCCAAGAGAAATTTCACACTACCATTTCAACATGTAATCAGTTTTTTAGAAATATTGATGGGTCTTTTACATTCATGTTTTTTCCCAGCTAAACCTTCCTGATCCTGGGTGAAGTTGATACAGCACTTGTCAATCAGGACCAGCCACATTTCCAGAGTTCAGCAACTACAGGTGACCAGCAGCTACCATGTTGGATAGTGTGGCTCTGGAGGATGGGGTTGCTGAGGGCTGAAGCTATATGTGCTGTCAAGGAACTGACTCACAAATGAATGGAGCTCTTTAAGAGCAGAGACTGTATTTTCCACAGCACTTGTCACAAGGTTGGACTCAGTGAATGAGGACTACACATGGGAGGAAGTGCCTGAGTGAGCACTGGGGGACTGAACCCAGGGCCTCTAACATACTTTGCAGGTACCTCACCTCTGAGCTGTGCCTCCAGCTCATTTTTTATTTTTTTTACCTTGAGACAGGGTCTTGCTAAATGATGCAGGCTGCCTCTGGCCCCAAACTCAAGATCCTCCTGCCTCCGCCTTCCAAGTCACTAGGATTGCAGGCATTCACCACCTTTTCTGGCTTAAATGACAGCTTCTTGACATACTATGCATTGTGTTTTGGTGTAGCTGCATTTATATAAAATGCAAAGATTGAGGGAAGTAATGCACTTAGGTTCAGGACAGCTTCCGCGTTGTGGAGTAACATTAAATGCAAGTCTAAAAGCAGCGGTTCTCCTAATGATGCATGAGCTCATGCGAATTGTATGGTGAGAGTAATGGTCAACAAAGAAAAGGAAACAAACAAGAAAGGAAGAGATAGGAGGACACTTAATGACCCCCCAACCTGCTGAAAGGCGTCATCAGACTGAAAAGTACAGGGAAGGACTTGATTCAAAACAGAGGTAAATTGTATAGGATTGAGAAGGCCCTGCCGGAGTTCCTTAGCCCGTCTCCCTTTGCCCTTCTATCCAGTGCTGTGATCTCACCCTAGGGAGTAATGACATCCAAATAATGCCTGGCTTGCCAGCAGGGATTACAACGTGTGTATTTTGAAGCATATATTATATCTATATATATTGTCATTTATTGTATCTAATTCCGCTCTTACCCAACATTGACTGCTTCAAAATACTCCAGATTGAGCCTCCACCTTTCCATCAGCTATAGTCACCATGGTATCTTGCTCTCTTGTTCTGTTGTTGTTGTTGTTAGGAGCCACCAAGTTGGGTCCAACTCATAGTGACGGTATGTACAACAGAACAAAACACTGCCTGATGATATAACATGTCCAACACTATTGTCAGTGCTTCTCTGCTATTCATATGTTTTTCAATGGCAGATTGTTTCAGGAGTGGGCTGCCAGGTCCTTCTCCCTAGCCTGTGGCACCTGGTGTTCCCAGGTGGTCTCCCAACCAAGGACTAACCAGGCTGACCCTGCTAAGCATCTGAGACCCCCCTGGCCTCAGATGCTTGGGTGCTATGGCTGCAGACTCTCCCGTTCTGCCTTCCAGAAGGTGCTGCAAGGTGTGTCAGCAGGGAGAGCCCGTCTCAGTCAGTTTTGTGCTGCTCTGACACTTGCTGTTGCTTTATCCTAGAACCCGCTTCCTCCCAGACTCCGCTGGGCTTTCTCTCTCACTTTCTTCAGGACTCTGCCCAGTGTCACCTTTGCATTTCCTGATGACCCAACATAAAATAAAAAGTTCTCCCCTGCTGTTCTCCTCTGTGCCCCTTGCTGTACATTTCTCCACAGCATGTGTCACCATCTGACAGATCATATGGTTACTTATTAATTAATCCATTGACTGTCTCTCCCAAAAGAATGTAAGCCCCCTGAGAATAGAACCCTCTTCTATTTCACTTACCACAATGACTTCAGTGTCTATGATGGCACTTAATCCATAAGAGGTGATCCGTATATTCATTAAATAAATCTCAATCATGAAGTGCCAATCATAAATGACACTTGCCATGTGGGAAAAAATATTTTTAAAAAATATTTTTTAAATATTCTTTTAAATTTTTAAAAATAGCAGATCCATGACATCATCTTCATTTCAGGTAGCAGCTTTACGAAGGAGATGTCATAATTCCTAAGTTGTTATTTTAAAAATAGTAAATGCCAATTGTGTGCATAGAAGTGGTCCATTTAAAGCAGGGGTTGGCCAGTGATAGCCTGCAGGCCAAAGCCGCCCCACCAGCTGGTTTTGAATGACTTGTGAGCTAAGAATGGTTCTTACATTTTTAGATGGTTCTGAAAAAAGATTGTAACAAGAATAATATTTTGTAATGTAAAACTTATATGAAAGTGTCCATCAATAAAGGCTTGTTGGGACACAGACATGCTTGTTCATTGCACTTTGTCTGTGGCTGCTGCTGTGCTTTATGAGCAGGTTAGCAGTTGTAACAGAGACTGTGTCCCACAGAATTTAAATATTTACCAACGTACTATTTACAGCATAAGTTTGCTGGCCCCTGGTTTAGAGTCATATAGATTGAATAGAGGGTGACAGGCAGTGTAGAAGTACAAGGAATATATCTTTCCCTTCTTAAAGGCAAAAAATATGTCTTCTCTTTCCACTGTTTGCCACCCCCACACCCATTCTCCTGGGATCTTGACAAGCTAATGCTCTTGACAAGAGCATCCATATCCTTATCTACTGTAGTAGGTACAACCCAAAGCAAGCCCCCCTGAGGTGCAGCCTTATGTGAGCTCTCCCCTTGAATGCAGACAGACCTGTGGTTTAATCCTAGGAACATAACCTAGAAAAGTGGTGCTCATGTGATTGCATTCCATGGTGTGATAAGGTTCTATCCTGGGAGACAGCAAGCTGACTCTGAGGTTGGCCTGGAGGAAGCAAAGGGCCATGCTGTGAGCTCATAGCCTACGTGAAGGGCTGTGTGGAGTACTGTGGGTACCCCCTCGGGGCTGAGGGCAGTGTTGGCTGACAGCTGTAAGAAGCCAGGATGCTCTGCCATACAGCCCTTAGGAAATGAATTCTGCCCACAATGAATGAGCTTGGAAATAGCTTCTTTCTTCATCGAACTTCCAGATGAGAACACAGCCCACACACATCTCCACAGCCTCCCTGGGAACCTGAACCGAGGACTGAGGCTAAGCTGTGCGTGGATGCCTGACCCACAGAATCTGCGATAATAAAGGTGTGGTATGTGTAGCCACTATGTTAATGGCCATTTGTCACATAACAATAGAAAACTAATACATCTGCCTAATAACATACTTGAACTATATTTTACAGTACCTTGAAATTCTACAGTTCTTCTTCAGGCAGTATGGCCTAATGGTAAAAGTCACCTAGGATGCTTATTACCAATACAGATTACCATGGACCCCCCACACCCCAGATTCTGATTCAGCAAGTCTACAGTGCGACTTGAAATCTGTATGCTTAAACAGCATCCAGTGTGATTCTTATTGCCAGGAAAGTTTAGGAAACATTGACCTTGTCCTTAAAAAAAAAAGAGAGAGAGAGAGAGAGAGAGAGAGAGAGAGAGAGAGAAAGTAAAGTAACTGGGCAGAGGTGGTCAGAAGTGAAGTGACCACAGAATGGGAAATGAGTAATTTGTGTGTCAGACATACATACCATATTGTTCTCGTGCACCCATGCCAGGCCACAAGCTGTTCTCTCTGGCTAGAGCACCTTTCTCTAACTAAAAATTCCTAGCTGAGCATGGTGGTGCACACCTTCTCTGTGAATCTGTCATCAAAATCTCTCAGCAGGGATATTTCTCCCACTTCTGGGCTCCCATTATAATTTCATTCAATTCTGTCATTTATCCAACAAATACTTACTGAGTGTCTGCTATGTGTAAGGCATTTCTCTAAGCCCTAGGAATATAGCCGTGAGCAAAATGGTTACCAATCTCTCCCTTTGTTCAGCTTATGTATCTTGACCTGTGCTCTTGTAATAAATGTTGCTTTATAGAAGTGGTTCTCAAAGGCGGCCCCTGGCATCAGCATTAGGAACTTGTTAGAAATGCAGACTTTTGGGCCCCACCCCAGGCCTACGAAATTAGAAACTCTGGACATAGGACCCAACTGTCTAGGTTTTAAAAAATCCTCCTGGACTCCTGAGGATTCCAGTGCACCCTAATGTTTGAGAACCACTGCTTAGCAGACTTGTCTCCCAATTGCAACCAAGGTACTATAATGTCCTACTCAGCATCAGCCCCTGGAAACCAGTACTCAAACTGTTCTTAATGCATATGTTGAATAAATTATGTAATGGGTGATTAAACTTAGGGTCATTATTAGCATAATGTGGGGCCAAGAGCACTGGAGAACAAACCCAAAATAAATTACATGCCCCCTCTAGTTGTATGTAATTGGAATCCAGTTTAAATGAGTGTCAAGAGAACCCTCAACACAGAATAAAGTGTCTCAAAAGCTTCAAAGCAAACTTTGACTGCAGCCTGAGAGGTGGCTGTGGGACATGGAGGAGGCGGACCTCCTCACTGTGGACACACCGGTGGCCCTTACAATCTGCATGTGTGTGTGAACACATGCCCATGAACTTGCATTCATGCACAACCTCCCTGTGCTACCCTGGATCCTGCTGAGCCTAGAAGTGGTGTGGAACCAAGAACAGCTGCCTTTATTCCCAGCACAGGAGGGTGGATCTGAGGGAAACTATAGCAGGGCATCCCATCGACCAAGAGCATGAGGCACCAACACACTGGTCTTATTGCAAAGAAGTGACAATGACCCAGCAGACCTTGAGGAAGCAGAGGGCTCTTGGCAGTGAGTGGTGGAGGTAAATGGCAAATGGTGCATGGTGGGCCCGGTAACAATGGGCATTTCCTGCTAAAGTTTGCCTTTTTATTTAGTAGTCAGTGAGGAGTCTTTGAAGGAGTTGGAAGACAAATTCTCCTTGACTTACTGTGGAGTTATGCTGCAATTAACCTATGTAAGTTGAAAATGTCCTAAATCAGAAGTGCATTGAATGCACCCAACCTATTGCATATCCTTGCCTATCTCAAACATTCTCACAATACTTACGTTATCCTGAAGAGGGGTAAAATCACCTAACACAATGCCCATTTTAGGGCTGGGGATGTAGCTCAGGGAAGAGCACTTGCTGAACTTGGACAAGACCCAGGGTTCAAGCACCCCTCCGCTGTCCCTCCCTGCCCCGTCACACAGAAGAACCCATTTTGTAATAAAGGATTGGCTATCCCAGGTAATTTATTGAACATGGCACAACACACTGCAGAGTATCAGTTGTTTTCTCCAGTGATGACATGATTGATTGGGAGCCGTGGCTTGTTGCTGCCTCTGCCCCCATCTCATGAGAGCAGATTATGCCATTTATTGCCAGCCTGGGAAATAATCCAAACTCAGAAATTCAAGGCTCAGTGTCTACTGAATGCATATCGATTTTGCACCACAGTAAATCCAAAAATTATCCTTAAGTTGAACCCTCATAAGTCAGGACATCTATAAGACTGGGATGGACGGTGAGTCCATGGGGAACGGAACTGGCTCAGTGAGCTGCCACTCTGCCTCATCATCCTAGCAAAAGGACAATAAGCCAAGATTCTGGGGCCCTGTGCTCTCTGTAGCTATAGCCTGGGATATCAAGGCTCCACACTAGGCCTCAAACGGCTCCCCTTCTCTGGCATGGCCACTGCCACAGCAATCGCACTGCATTACTACAGCTTGCCTTTCCCGACCCTGGCTGGGATAGCCCACCGCTTCCCAGCCCCTGCTAGCCACAGCCAGAGATGGGGCAGCTGTGCCTTCTCCCAAGCTGCTCAGAAGATTTCCCATGAGCCTAACACTGCCCTGAGTCAGCAGCTGGCAGGGATATGTGTGCCTCGGTGCTGAGGCCAGGGCATTTTCCCAGGTGGCTGCCCCTCGCCATCCATGGTCCTTCCCCTCTCCCTGTACTCTCTCAGAATACCTGAATCACAACCCACAATGCAGGCTCCCAGCCTTCTCCCAGCACCCCTTCCCCACTTCTGACTTCATGTGCCCCAGAGGCATGCTTGTAGATCTTTGAGTTGTTTGCAAAAACTTCATTCACGCATTCACTAAACTTTTATTGGGTACTTAGTATTTTGCCAAACACTGTGTTAAATCATGTCTGCAGCCATAGCACCCAGGCATCTGATCCCACCTGATCTAAGGAGGGTTGGCCTTGTTAGTCCTTGGATGGGAGACTGCTTGGGAATACCAGGTGCTGTAGGCTAGAGAGAAGGACCTGGCAACCCACTCTCAAAACAATCTGCTGTTGAAAACCCTATGAATAGCAGAGAAGCACTGATAATAGTGCCAGGCATGGCACAGTGTTGGGGAGTGTTTTGTTCTGTTATACATAGGGTCACTATGAGCCAGACCTGACTTAATGGTACCTAACAACAACAACAGTGTTACATCATACTGATAGAATGGTAGAATGTAGCTGTCTCCAGGTTGACCTCTTCCTGGGGAGTGGGTTGGAGACTGCTGTCAATAGGCTATTATAATATGGTGGACCCTATTCCATGGGAACACAAAGACTGGAAAGCTCTGTGGTCAGAGGTGGTCAGAAAAAGCTTCCAGATAAGGGTCATTTAAAAAAAAATGTATGATTGGCAGCCAGCCATTTAGGAAATTGTGTGTGAACTAAGAGGGGTGGGGGAGGGTGGCAATGGAAACAGATTATGGACAGACATGTGAGTTCCTCTGAGAAAGAATGTAAAATACTTTAAAAGGACTTGGTATGGGAGAAAACTTGAAGGCAAAACCAAAGATAACTATAGTTCAAGACTGTAATACTGGACAAACGATGAGATCATTGGTAGGTATGGAGATCAGCAGGAATATCATTTTGAAGGTGGGGGAAAGGTGTTGAACATATAAAGATTCCAAGGTCTAGAAGGGACAGCAGAATACAGTTCTGAAGAGTGCTTTCAATGCAGACTGTGTCCTTGTGGTTTTATTACATCATGTTTACTAGGGCACTACGTGAGGCCACCAGGAACAGTGCAGGAGAATATTTCCCTCCAACCAAATATCCTTGCAGTAGAGCACTCTGTGTTGCAAAATGGAAAGAATATGGGATTTAAAGCTAGAAGACCTGAAAATTTGAGCCTGCTTTCCATCAGCAGTGTTGCTGGCCAGGTTAAGTAACAAACAATTATGCCACTCTATTTTTGCATCTGTATGATGTGAGCAATTCAAATGTGTAACTCCGAGATTGTTGTCACAATCGAATGAGGTAATTAAAATGAAAGTGTGTCAGAAAATGTAATGTATGGAAATGCCACAATGAAATCCATTAAGTTGTAGGCTAAAAAATTACTAACAAACAAAAGAGAAAAGAAAAATGTAATGCACTCCATAAATGTTAGCTGTGATGATTGCTATTGCATTTTTTAGCTTGCTCTCTTTTTGATATTTTTACTTATACTTATGAAACATCAAAGGCAATGTTTTTCCCCTCATATTTTAGATGGGCATGTTTATCATCATAGTTTTTCTGATGATAAATGTAGCTATGTTCTGTTTTCGTATTTCAGACATAATGGAAATAGATAACAGAAAAAGTGAACAACACCCTGTCCCCTCCCTTCAGAGACACCCAGAATTCGCTACATCCTCTTTCTGGATATCATTTCATGATTATGAACCTAGTCTTTCCATGAAGCATAACAAAGGCATGTACCAGAAACTCCACTTTATTTTTGTTTCCCTCTGCCCCAATAAAATCTATTCAGTAGGGGATTTTCCTCTGCCACTGCTAAAACATGGCAGCCCTATGAGTTTTGCTTGCTCAGGAGCCCATCCTGCCACCACAAAATACAGCATCAAATCAGAAATAAGGTCTCAGGTTTTACTCATCAATTCACTCTTTGTTCAAAAGGAAGACTTTTCTTTTCCTGAGGTGATGGAGTGTGGTTTTCTATGTTTTTTATCCTCTTCTCCACTTGCTAGTTTGGCCAAATCCAGGAAGATGGAGAGGAGAGGAGGGGACAGCTGGGGACCTCCTTCTTGGCGACTGACTGGCATCTTCCAAGCTGACAGGTGCTGAGAGCCAACACCTACTCTCAATGGTGTTTCTGAGGCATTTGCAAGTGCCCTGAGAGGTCCTGAAGCCCGACTAGTGCCTCTTCTACTGGCTGCAACCCACTTCCACCTGGGTCTCTGAGGACTCACTCCTGACTGAGACTCTGCCCTGAGGAGGCCTCTGGCCCTCCCTCCCCAACACTCCTGTTGGACTTAAAATGGACTTCCAGTAACTACAGACGTGCTCTCCCTCCCCCTGGGCCCAAGATATGTGAGAAGCAACATGTACTCCTTATCCATGAACATGGTCATCCGTAAAGCATAGCTACTTCTCAAATGCGGCCCTCCACCCTCTGCCCTGCACAACCCTCTTTAGCTTTTTCAGTTGTAAACCCAGCACCAATCCTTGGGGTTCCCCCAAATCCAAAGAACATGAAGCAAGTTCTGTAAGAGTTAGTAGATGTCTGCTCTCTCTGGACTTCGGAAGAAGGGCTCACCACTTTCGACCCCTTGCTCTCCTTAGCAGAACTCCCCTTGCCAATTTCCTCTCCAAGCTCTCTGTCTCCACTACCTTACATTCCAAGAGTCATAAGAGGAGTCAAAGGTCCCAGAGTCAGTTTCCAGTATTTATTGTGAAGATCTCCTACAGAATACCCTGTGTCACACATTTGGTACCTGATTATCTCTCATACCTTGATGATAGGGTTGAAATTTAAGTTTCAATGACCAGCTCCATGTATCAAGATACATACATGTACTCTAAGAGCCATGGAATTTTAAATTTTTAATTGCAGGCATTGTTAGGTGCTGTCTAGTTGGGTCCAACTCATAACGACCCTCATGGGGTTTTCATTGGCTGATTATTTAGGGATTGCTTTGGGAGGGGATTGCCACATCCTTCTACCATTTTTGTGGTGCTGGGGATCAAACCCAGGTACTCAGGGAGTGCAGAGGAGGAGTTCTACCAATTGAGCTAAATCCTAGCCCAAACAGTTTCTGTAGACCAGCAGATCATGAGTTGTGGTTGTTAGGTGCCGAGTCCAGTCCAACTCATAGTGACCCTCAAAGGGTTTTCAATGGCTGATTGTTTCAGGATTGCTTTGGGAGTGGATTGTTGCATCCTTCTCCTGTTTTTGTGGTGCTAGGGATCAAACCTGGATCCTCAGAGAGTGCAGAGCAGCACTCTACCAACTGAGCTAAACCTCAGTTCCTTAATTGCAGCTAGTTATTATAAAATAATTTCTGAACAAAATATACTTACATTTTTAAAAGATATATGTAGCCAGGTGTAGTGGCCCACACCTGTAATCCCAGCAACTCAGGAGGCAGAGGCAGGAGGATCACAGGTTTGAGGCCAGAGGCAGCCTGCGTAACTTAACAAGACTCTGTTTCAAGACAAAAATATTTTTAAAAAGGAGCTGGAAGTGCAGGTCCATGGTAGAATGCTTGCAAAGGATGTGTTTGATGCTGGGTTCAGCCTCTCAGTAGAATTTTAAAATGAAACTTATTATGGAAAAAGTTTTGCAATTTGTTTATTTTTGCTTAATGTATGTTGGATGTGTTTTCATATCAGTACAAATAGATCCATCTAATTAACACAGATTGTTATAATTCATCTAGATAGCACGTACGCTATGGAGGTAAAGGAATTCTGTTGTGGTAGGACTGCTCCTGAAGCAGAATGGTCTTCTAGCCTAGTTTTGGGGTTTGATGGTAGCCACAGAGGTGGTGGCTGCAGGCCGGATGTGGTGGGTGGGAAATGGTATGGGAGCGGGTGGAGAGAAGATTGGAGGCCGCAGGACTGCATTCTCTGAAGGGCTATGATTAGAGAAGTTGCCCCACAGAGCTATGCCCTGATCCCTGAGGTGCACAGAGTGTTTAAATTATGGGATGGGGACTAAAGGTGCAATCTTCTTACCTTTTCTCAGGTCCTAAATCCATCTCATCATTGTTTAATGTTAATGCATCTTGGAAAATCATTTTTCTTCTTCAGTTGTCCTTTCTTCCCACCTCAGTGTTTGAGGTTTGGGGTCGAGGAGGTGGATGGAAGTGCTAATAATTGGGGTTAATGTTGAAGGGGGAGAGAGGGGAGTATTCTCGAGAAATATGCAACATCAAGAGACCTGAATGGGGTGAAGTCAGAAAGAAGCAGGAACAAAAACTTTCTAAATCATTCCAATTATTTTTTGTTTCTTCCTCTGCCTTTACTCCCCTACTTCCAATATGGATGACCAAAAGTTGTTATCTTAGCTCCAAAATTACATCACATAGAGAAGGAAAAATTCAAAAGTCAAGAAAAAGGCCACCAATGAAGCATGGTTTGTGATCATTATAACATCATTTCCTGCTTCATGTCCATTCTCTATCTTGTGCAGCTCATTAATGTCATAATTCATTGACTATCTGATCGTGAACATACAGTGCAAATATGCACAAGGAGACTTAGGAATTTCATGAGATAGGTGGGTTTTCATAGGGATTGTAATGGAGATTTTCAAAGCCACTGACCAGGCAGGACCTGTTAGTATTGTTGTTGTTGTTGTTGTTGTTGTTAGGTGCCGTTGAGTCTTGTCCGGCTCACAGCAACCCTCATAGGGTTTTCAATGGCAGATTGTTTCGGGATTGCCTTGGGAGTGGGTTGCCAGGTCCTTCTCCCATTTTTGCGGTGCTGGGAATCGAACTCAGGACCTCAGAGGCTGCAGAGCGGCGTTCTACCAACTGAGCTAAATCCCAGCCCCTGTTAGTATTAGACTGTTTAAAATGGAAGAGAACTGAGGTGAGCTGCAGGTCAGTGGTAGAGCACTTGCTTACCATGCGTGAAAACCTGGGGTCAATCCCCAGAATAAGGGAAAAGGGGGAGAAAAAAGAGAAAGTCTACAAGGGCAACGTGAGATTCTTCAAAGAATAATTTGAACATCAAAGGATTAGGAAAGGCCCTTGGGAAAACTGATCAAGCTATGGGATGTTTTTGGAAACACATTTCTTTTTATGATCACACTATGAAATCAATCATGAAGCAAAAACTATATTGTACAGTTGAAGGGTAAAGTTTACCCTTCTCCAAATGAATAATTCATGTATTCTTGGTTTATTTTAAGATAGCAACCATATTTTTTAGACTGTTCTTCTCTTGAATTTTATGCAATATATTTGATGATTAAAAGCAAAAATTATATTTTCTAATGGAACTTTCAATGTTCTAGATATCAAAAAATGGAGCGGGTAAAGGGCTTTATATGCTGATAACTTTTTTTGGAATTTTTAATGTACAATTAATAGGTCACATTATGACATTTCCATACATGCATTTCATTGTACATTGCTCATGTTAACTTCCCCCTTACTCTCTCATGACCCTCCTCTGATATCATCCATATTTATAACATGTTGTTGTTGTTAGGTGCTGTCGAGTTGGGTCCAACTTATAGTGATACTACATACAACAGAATGAAACACTCCCCTACACTGTGCCATGCCCAGCACCCTGTCAGTGCTTGTCTGCTATTCATAGGGTTTTCGACGGCTGATTGTTTTGGGAGTGGGCTGCCAGGTCCTTCTCCCTAGCCTACAACACCTGGTATTCGCAGGCAGCCTCCCATCCAAGGACTAACCAGGCTGACCTTCCTGATCTTCTGAGATCTGATGAGATCAGATGCCAGGGTGGTATGGCCGTAGACATTTATAACATGAGATAACCTAAATCTTCCCAAACATAAATTTAAAAAATTTAAGAAGCTTTCTCATGTTTTAGTTTAATTTCTCCAGATAAAACCAAATAAAAGATTAAAAATTTTTTAATTAATATGAAATTTTGTTTCCCATGGAAAGTGGGTGCCGGTGAAATAACGTTTTATCCTGCAGATCTCTTATATGGCACACAGGCATTAAAAAAAGCATATTTTCAAGTTTAGCAATCAATCACTCCCAGGTTGCTCTTTTTTAAAAAAGGAAGGCTTTTCCAATCACAGGTCCAAACCAATAACGTTCTCACTCCCTGGAGCTCTTTGTGACCCAGATAGGAGGAAACTCAGTGAAATCTTAGCTTGCCACTAACACTTCCAACAACCAGGTAGCAGTTCCACCATGGAACATGTTTTCTGCAGACCAAGCTCTTAGAGAATTATAAAGGGTCTCTAAAGTAGTAGAAACCATGATTCATGTCCCCAAGCAGATTGTAAGACAAACATGTACACAGTTATTTGTGCACTCCAAGGAAAGAGCCTTGAGAAAATATAAATAACCTTAAACACAGCTTGCTAGAACTTGTCCTGAAGAGATCAGATTTATTCCCAAAGGACTTTTTGTTTTCAGGCAATGGCTGGTATGTGAAAATGGCACTTACATTAGCAATGGTAGCTATTTTAGTCATGGGAGAAATATTTAATAATTCCAAATGGGAAATAAAGCAGCTTCTAAATAGGACAGTGTAACAGGTCTACAGGTAACATGTTGTCAGCCATCATGTATACGCAAACCAAGGTGCTCTGTAGTAGCTTCCCAGGGTGGAGAGGCATCAGAATGGGGTCTTGCCAAATCTGAGCATGATTGAGCAATTGAAGCACTTTGGCATCAACCAGTCTGGATTTGGTTCACAGAATTGTCCCCTCGTAACTGTGAGAAAATGAAAGTCTCAGTGTCTTAACTTCCTCATTTGTTAAAATTGGCAAAAAAAAATAATATATATTTTTACATCCTGGTGTTGCCTTAATGATAAAACAGCAGAGTACCTGAATTATGTTGTTGTTGTTGGGTGCTGACGAGTCGGTATCCTACTCATAATGACCCTATGTACAACAGGTGAAACACTATGGTCAGTGCTCCTCTGCTATTCATAGGGTTTTCGATGGCAGATTGTTTTTTTGGGAGTGGGCTGCCAGGTCCTTCTCCCAAACCTACAGCACCTGGTGTTCTCAGGAGATCTCCCATCCAAGTACTAACCAGGTCTGATTCTCCTTTGCTTGTGAGAACTGACGGGATCGGATGCCACAGTTGGTATGGCTGAAGGCACCTGAATTAAACAAGGTGCTTAATAAACATGATTATCTCACCATTACTCACTACTATTAATATTTATTTTGTAGAATGACCTTGATTTTCTCAAAATTAATTTTTTATAACTTTCTGTTGCCAATAACTAAAATTCTGTTTTCTTATCTCCTTTTGTCTCATAAGTTTTGTCCTCTCAATTTTTCATGAATATTTTCCATCTCTCTTCAGAAAGTACTCCCATCTCTTTTCTCCTCTTTAGAGCAGAACTGTGTTAGGGCCCCTTCTCTCTCCCCTCCCATTTTCTCATGTTGTTGTTGTTAGGTGCCCACGAGTTGGTATCTGACTCAGCGACCCTCATAGGGTTTCCAATGGCTGTTTCAGGATTGCTTTGGGAGTGGATTGTCAGTTCCTTCTCCCATTTTTGCTGTGCTGGGAATTGAACTTGGGACCTCAGAGACTGCAGCGCAGTGCTCTACCAACTGAGCTAAATCCCAGCCTGCTCATTTTCTCTTAAACCTTCTTAAATTGTGTTCCTGTCTCCATAATTCCATTGAAGTCCCTCCTGTCAAGATCCTCAAACAGTCTTCTTCAGGAGCCCGTAGAATACTCTTTGTCCTTTGTTTATACATTTTAGGATGAGTTTTCAGTTTTCATCACAGAAAGACATTTATGAATGTGATACAGCTTTTCATTTATTTAGCCCTTCCCTACAACCAATCCACAATGTTTTAAAATGTTTTTATATAAAGCTTGCTCATTCTGGGAAATTTCTCACTTGTTGCTGCACTATATTCTACTTATAAATATAAATATAAATATAAATATATATATTTTTGCTGCTACTATAAATGATATCTTCTTCAAAATTGTATTTTCTAATTACTTTTCCTGATACATGAAATGCAATTGACATTTGCACTTTGATTTTGCATTTGGCAAATCTTATTTATTTTCATATTTTTCTATAGATTTTTTTGAATTTTTATATGTGTACAATCATATTATCAATAAATAATATGTTTAATTCTTCCTTCCTAATCTTTGTACCTTTTATTTCCTTTCCTCACTGGCTAAGAACTCTTCAGAAAAATGTTAAATGGAAGGTGTAATAGATAATGGAGTTGTTTGTTTTGATCTTGATTTTGGAGAAAATACCTTGAACCTTTCATCATGAGGAATTAATTTTTCCCTAGCAGGAAGTTCTTTGCTGTTCTGGTTTGTTCTATTTTTTTGTCATGAATGGATGTTGGGATCTTACAGATGTATTTTCTGCATCTATGCAGATGGCCCTATGCTTTTCTAATGTTTTTGAAACAGTGTCTTGTTATATAGCCCAGGTTGGCCCCAAACTCTTGATCCTCCTGCCTCAGCCTCCTGAGTGCTAGGATTATTCCAATAAGCCATCGTGCCCAGCCGTGCCCCTGTTTTTCATCCTTTAATCTGTTAATATGGTGAGTACATTAATCAACTTTCTAATGTTAAACCAACCTTAGAGTAAAGCCAACTAGTCGTGATGTACTCACTCATTTTGTTTAGGAGCTTTGCATTCATGTAGTGTAAGATTGACTGGCAATTTTTCTGCTTCACTCTGTTCTTTGTATAATTAATACAGAGTCCCAACTTTTTATTTTCTTCAGAAAAGAAGGCTGTGGAATATTAGAATGATCTGATTAGAAGGAATAGAGTCTCTGAAGCTCCTCACTCCTCTTTCTTTGCCAACAACTCTCACCACAGAACACGGCGTCTAAGAGCAGCAACCAGCAGAGAGGGGCTCACTTCCTCCTGAACTAACAGCACATTCCTGGGGAGAGAACATAACGTGGAATCTATACTTGCTTCCAACAGGTATGGCCAGGTAGACTGAGGTGCACCGCACCAGTCTGTTTGGTGACATGATGAGAGGTAAGACTGAAACAGTGGCAACCCTACTCCAGGGTTCACATTCCCCCATAGAAAGCGGGAGGCACCTTTCAGCAGATATTTGGAAATGTTCCTTAAGGCCGAAAAGGATTTGGAAAATTAACTGGGAAATATGGAAGAGGAATATTGTATTTTCCCTGAAAAAATCAAAGATGTAGAGATCTGGATTAGAAAATGTGAGGTCTGCATGCACTTATGTGTTAGACACAATCAAAAGAATATACAATGAATCTATGATCGAAAGGTAATATTTTAACAAGAAAAGAATGTGTGTGTGCATGCATGCGTGTGTGTGTGTGTGTGTGTGTGTGTGTGTGTGTGTTTCCTCCAAAAATCTAGGGGTACATCTTAGCGGTAGAGTGCTTACCTAGCCTGTGAAACATTCTGTGTACTGTCTGCAGCATTGTAAATTAAAAAAAAAAAAAAAAAAAGGAATCTGCATTTACAAAGGGAAAACCTTCTACAATTGCTGATAGTATCTGCTAAAGAGCCCTCCTCTGGAGTTACACATGAATATGCAGCCAGGCATCTTGATCATGGTTTGGAAAATTTAAGCAGGAGATGAAGTGCTTTCTTTTGGGAGAGATGCTTCTAAATTAACATGGAGGGTAGCACTGGGCTATGTAAAATGAAAATTTCATGGCATGTTTTTCCACACATTCAAATCAGACTCAGATTTCACATTTGAACTGTCTGAGAAGCCCTGGCAGATGGAGAGATCATCCAAAAGAAAAGAGGTTTCATGTAATTCCATAAGGATTATTTCCTCTACCTTTGCTGAATTTGAGATAGATACAAACTCATAGTTTGTATAGTTTCCATGTTAATCATAAAATATTTTTCACTTGAGTGGGGCACGGTGGCACATGCCTGTAATCCCAGCGGCACAGGAGGTGGAGGCGGGAGGATTGCAAATTTGAGACCAAAAGCAGTCTGCATACATTTTCAAGACTCTGTCTCAAAAAGTGAAAAAATGGTCTGGGGTGGGGCACAGCAGAGTGGTCCAGCACTTACAAAGCATGCAAGCACGAGGGCCTGGATTCTACCATCAGTACCGCAAACAAAAAAAAAAAAAAGAAAGAAAGAAAGAAAGAAAAAGTTTTCACTACTACAGTTCAGCAACGGATTAGCTAATGTATAATTTCTGAGGTTGTCTGAGATGAGTCCTAAGAGTCCAGGACTCTAATATTATGAGCTTTTCAGTGATTCAGTGGTGAAATTTTGCCAGGCATATGTGAGAACCTGGGTTCAACTCCCAGGTTCTGAAAAAAAAAATTATGTATGATATTTTTATGAGGAACTGCTGCAACTTATAAAAATGATGACTATAAACTGTTTGATTCACTGCTACCTCCTCCCTCACTTCCAAGGCCACTGGAATGTTGTCAGAAGGTCCCCAGTATAGAGATGGTCCTATTGTGAGCCAGATTTCACTGCTGTCATGCTCCAAATACAAAAGGAATGACAGAATTGCAGCAATGGTGATAAGCAGAATATGGTTTTCATTAACTAGGGCAGACATTGGGGTTAAGGAGATGACCAACAGACTGCAGGGTGCAGGTAACAGAGGGTTGAGCCAGATCACATGTGAGGCTTCAATATTGTTAATAAGTCATGTGTTCAAAATTGTCCCTAAAAACATCCCTAAGCAGTATATAGATAGGGAACTGCCGGAAAATCAAGCCAGATTCAGAAGAGGGCAGGGAACCAGGGACATCACTGCTGGTGTCAGGTGGATATTAGTCGAAAGCAGAGAATACCATAGTCTATCTATGTTTTATTGACTGTGCAAAGGCATTTATTGAATGTGCAGAGCATAAAAAATTATTGATAACACTTTAAAAAATGGAAATTCCAGAGCACCTAATTGTATTCATAAGGAATCTGTATATGGACCAGGAGGCAGTCATTCGAACAGAACAAGGAAACACTGCCTGGTTTAAAGTTGAGAAAGGTGTATGTCAGGGCTGTATACTTTCACCATATCTCTTCAATTTCTTTGCTGAGCAAATAATCAGAGAAGCTGAACTTTATGAGGAAGAATGTGGCGTCAGGATTGGAGGAAGACTGATTAACAACCTGCGTTATGCAGATAACACAACTCTGCTTGCTGAAAGTGAAAAGGATTTGAAACATTTACTGATGAAGATCAAAGACCATGGCCTTCAGTATGGATTGCGACTAAAGATCAACAAAACAAAAATCTTTACATCTGGGTCAGTGTGCAACTTCACAATAAATGGACAAAGGATTGAGGTTGCTTTACTTAGTGCTACAATCAACACCTGTGGAAGCAGCAGTCAAGAAATCAAAAGATGCATTGCTTTGGGAAAACCTGTGGCAAAAGATCTCTTTAAAGTATTGAAAAGTAAAGATGTCACTTTGAAGACGAAGGTGGGCCTGACTCATGCCATGGTATTTCCAGTCACATCATGTGGTTGTAAAAGCTGGACATTGAACAAGGGAGACAGGAGAAGAATCGATGCTTTTGAATTATGGTGCTGGAGACAATTATTAAATATGCCATGGACTGCCAAAAGAACCAACAGTCCCAGAGGAAGTGCAACCAGACTGCTCCTTGGAAGCAAGGAATGCTAGACTGTGCCTTATGTATTTTGGACATGTAGTCAGGAGGGACCAATCTCTGGAGAAAGACATCACGTTTGGGGGAGTGGCAGGTCAACAAAAAAAGGAAAACCCTCCCCCAGATGGATTGACACAGTGTCTGGAACAGTGGGCTTAAACATAAATAATACCATGTGCCTGGCACAGAATAGGGGAGTGTTTCGATTTGCTGTACATGGGATCAGTATGAGTTGGACTTGACTTGACAGCATCTAACAACAAGCACACTCAGAACACAGAACACAATGGCAAAACAAAGAAGTTGTTGTTGATCTTCCTTCCTCTGCCTGAGCAAGTAAACTTTATTGCATCCAATTTATAACCAGTGTCTTGAAATAAAAAATAGCATGGGATGAGCCACAGTTTGTGGTAAGATAATACACTCTTATCCATGTCTTAATGTTAAGCCTGCAATTCCCCAAACACAGTGTCATTTACATATCCAATTATCTTAGATAAAATTACCCTGAAGAATTTTTTTTTTTTTTCAGTACTTAGGGGTTGAACTGAGGCAATCCTCACACATCACAAATTCTCTATCCCTGGGTTGCATCCATAGCCCATTTTTTATTATTTTGAGTCAGGATCACACTAAGTTGCTCAAGCTGCCTCTGACCTCGAATTTGTGACTCTCCTTCCTCTGCATCTCCAATCGCTGGGATTAGAGGCTATATGAAAATTAAGAATTAAAAGTGTATTTATAATTTTTGGCCTGGGAAATTTTGCTTCACATTATCCATCGTTAGGTACCATTGAGTTGGGTCTGACTCATACTGACCCTGTGTACAACAGAATGAAACACTCCCTGACTCTGTGCCAGGAACACAATTTTTTTTAATGTTTAAGACCATTGTTGGAGCCATTCTATCAATCCATCTAGTTGAAGGTCTTCTTTTTATTTGTTCACCTGTCACTCTCCCAAACATGATGTCCTTCTCCAGGGATTAGTCCCTCCTGACAACATGTCCACAATATGTAAGACACAGTCTAGCCATCCTTGCTTCCAAGGAGCACTCTGGCTGCAGTTCTTCTAGGATCATGGTATATTCAATATTCATCTCAGCACCATAATTCAAAAGCATCCATTTTTTTCCTGTCTCCCTTATTCAATGTCCAGCCTTCACAGCCATATAATGTGATTGAAAATACGATGGCATGAGTCAAATGCACCTTCGTCTTCAATGTGACCTCTTTTCAACACTTCAAAGAGGTGTTTTGCAACAGCTTTTCCCAATGCAATGTGCCTTTTGATTTCTTGACTGCTGGTTCCATGGGTGTTGGACTGTAGAACCAAGTAAAGCAAAATCTTGGACAATTTCAATCTTTTCTCCACTTATTATGATGTTATTTACTGACCCAGTTGTAAGGATTTTTGCTTTCCTGATGTTGAGGTGTAATCTATACTAAAACCTGTGTTCTTTGATCTTCATCAGTAAATGTTTCAAATCCTCTTCAGTTTTAGCAAGCAGAGTTGTGTCATCTGCATAACACTGGTTGTTAATGAGTCTTCTTCCAACCAAGATGCTGGGTTCTTCTTCATAAAGTTTAGCTTCTCGGGTTATTTGCTGAGCATAGAGATGAAGAGGCACAGTGAAAGGAAACAGCACTGACACGCATCTTCCTTGACTCTAAACCAGGCAATGTTTCCTTGTTCTGTTTGAATGACGGCCTCCTGGTCTATGTATAGATTCCTCATGGGTACAATTAAGTGCTTCAGTATTCCCATTCTTTGAAGCGTTACCCATAACTTATTATGACCCACACAGTCATATGCCTCTGTGTAGTCAATAAAACATAGGTGTCTTTCTGGTATTCTCTGCTTTTGGCTAATCTCCATCTGACATCAGCAATGATATCCCTGCTTCCACACCTTCTTCTGAATCTGGCCTTGTCTAAATACAGCTGCAGTCACTTTTGAATGATCTTTAATAAAATTTTACTTGCATGTGGTATTTATGATATCTTTCAATAATTTCCACATTCAGTTGGATCCCTTTTCTTGGGAATAGGCACAAATATGGATCTCATGCAGTCAGTTGGCCAGATAGCTGTTTTCCAAATCTCTTGGTGTAAACATGTTAGCACCTCCAGTGCTATATCTGTTTGTTGAAATATCTCTATTCATATTTCATCAATTCCTGGAGCCTGTGTTTTGCCAATTCCTTCAAGGCATCTTCCACTTCATCCTTCAATACCATGGGTTCCTGATCATATGTAACCCTTTAAAATGGTTGATCATCCACCAACTCTTTTTGGTATGATGACTGTGTGTATCCCTTCCAGCCTCCTGATGTTTCCTGAGTTGTTTAATATTTTCCCTGTAGAATCCTTCACTATTGTCACTTGAGGCTTGATTTTTCTCTTTAATTCTTTAAGCTTGAGAGAGACAGAACATGTTTTTCACATTTGGTTTTCTATCTCCAGCTCTTTGTTCATATCATTATAATATTTGATTTTGTCTTCTTGAGCTACCCTTTGAAATCTTCTGTTTAATTCTTTAACTTTGTCATGTCTTCCTTTTACTTCCTTTTACTTTAGCTGATGGTCATTCAAGAGCAAGTTCCTGGCTGGAGCTCAGTAGAGTACTTCTCCACACTTTCTGAGGACCCCAGGTTGATCCCCAGCACCACAAAAATGGGAGAAGGCTGTGCACTCCAGACAACCCGGAAGGCTGCACTCCAGAACAATACAGAAGGATGTGCACTCCAGAACAATCTTGAAATAATCAGCCACTAAAAGCCTTATGAGGATCACTATGAGTCAGATACGATTTGGCAGCACCTAACAGTCATATTATCTACTTCTTAAAAATGATTGCTTACACTATAGTAGGGGGAAAATTTGAGCATAAATAAATTTTCATGAAAAACACTGTAATGACTTGTATCGTTTCTTAAAAGAAAATGTAAATTTATGGTTTTCTTTAAGGAATAGTTCCATTCTCCAGTCTCAGCTTCTTTTTGTACGTGAGCTAATCCAAGGCCCTTTGGCACAAGCAATAAGATTATTGGCTAATATAGCCTTTAAAATGAGCAAAATGAAGTGAGGTGTGGTGGAGCATTCCTGTAATCCCAGCACTTTGGAGGCTGATGCAGGAGGATCACGGATTTGAGGCCAGCCTGGGCTACACAGCGTGTTCAATGTTAAACCAGGCTAGAGAGTGAGATCCTGGTAAAACAAAAAACAAAACCAACCAAACAAAAAAGAACAAAACAATGGTTTTCTTTTGTATATAGACTTCATTCTGAACTAGCTGTCCTATTAGAAGACTATCATAGAAAAGTAAGGCAGAGTGATCAAGGAAAAGCTAAAACTGAGGATATGAAACTTTGAAGGCTAATTATGAACAGCTACAGGATTTGAAGGTGGGTTCTGGAGCCAGACTGCACAGGTTTGCTTTTGTGCCTGCCATGCACATCCATGGGACTCTGGCCAATCTAATTAACTTTGCTGGGACTCAATTTGCTCATCTGTAAAATAGGAATAATAACAAATGCCTGCCTCATGGGACTGTGATGAAGAGGCAATGAATCAACAAAGTACATAGAATATTTCCTGGAAAAGTGCCAGCATGTGCTTGTTCATGCACCCATTCAATCACCAAACATTTAATAAGCACCTGCTATGCACCAGGCAATCCTGTGTTGTTGTTGTTAGGTGCCATCAAGTCATGCCCAACTCATAGCGACCCTAATGGGGTTTTCAATGGGATTGCCTTGGAAGTGGATTGGCATGTACTTCTCCCATTTTTGTGGTGCTGGGAATCAAACCCAGGACCTCAGAGACTGCAGAGTGGTGCTCTACCAACTGAGTTAAATCCCAGCCCCTGGCAATCCTGTAGGTACTGTATATACCTCAGTGAACAGAGTAGCTGGAAAAAATTGGTCCTTATGGAGTACACATCCAAAGAGAAGACTCTGCATATTTTAAAGGCAGAAGCTCAATAAGGGCCTTTTATGATTATTAATGAGAAAAAGACCATGAAATGCAGAGATCTGTCTTGATTGAGTTAAGGAAAATAATAAAGCAAATGAATGGAATTGAAGAAGTATTTAGTTCCCCATTCCTATGGCACCTACAGCTGTGCCACCCTGGTGTCCAACCTTGTCAGATCTTGGGAGCTAAGCAGGGTCGGGCTTGTTTAGTCCTTGGATGGGAGACCGCCTGGGAATACTGGGTGCTATAGGCTTGGGAGAAGGACCTGGCAGCCCATTCCCAAAAAATGGGCCATCAAAAACCCTATGAATAGCAGAGAAGCACTGATTATGTGTTGGGTAGTGTTGTGGTCTGTTGTGCACAGGGTCTCTGTGAATTGGACCTGGCTGGACAGCACCAACAACAACATTCCTATGGCACATTGAGCACACATTGGGAGTAGATGGAGTCGGCTTGCTTGGATAAGAAAAGCTCACCGCCCTGAGTCTCCTGAGGGTCCTCCAGCCTCAGGTTACCAAGGCAGCTCAGCTTTTCCAAAGAAGCCTGCCTCTTTGAGCTCTGCTTCTTCCGATCGTTCACTTCACCCTGGGGCTCATTCCAGTGTCTTCCTTGAGGTTCCAGCCAGCCACTTGACTATGTTTTTGTGTTTGGTTGTTTTTCTGCTGCTTCCTGGATTTCTGTCAGCGATCCAGCCTTACAAATTGCTTGGCTGAGACTCATATTTGTCGTCTTTCTTTGAAACTGTGATTCACAGTGTACACCCTTTAAACAGAACCCTCTCAGCCCGCAAGACTGAAAAGCTTGTTTTAAAAACAAACTGCAGAACAGGCTGTCTCCCCGGGGTCTCACGCAGCATGCTCAGCTGGCGAGCTGTAATGAAGAGGGCACATGCAAAATCTCTGTTTGCTTAAATTAGCCAAAATGTTTTTAGATGTCGATCAGAGAGAGACGTCATTTCACACCTCCAGGATGCCCAAGACAAGTCCAGTCAGCTGCGAAAACAAACTTCAAAGTGAGAGCTTAATCAGACAGAAAAGAACATGCTGACCATCCTCAAAAGGAGCCCTAGGATTTGTGTCACATGTCCTCAGCTGGGGCTTTTCAATTTAATAAGAGAGGTGATGATCACCGTAAGCCTTGAGGATCATTGGTTCATATATTTTTATCTCTAGACAGAGCTTAGGGTTTTCTCTTCCCATCCTGATCTCTCATCAGGATGTGTAGGACAGGACAGTATTTGCCTTTGCTTCTTGGTATTATTTTGGATTCAGATAAGATAATATGAGCTGGGGATGTATTTCAGTAGTAGAGTCCTTGCCTACTATGTGTGAGGCCCTGTGTTCCATCCTCAGCCCTGGAAAGAAAGGGGGGGGGGGTAAGAAAGGAAGGAAGAAAGAAAGGAAGGAAGGAAAACGGAAGGGAAGGGAAGGAAGGAAGGGAGGGAGGGAGGGAAAAGAAAAAAGATAGCACATGTCAATGCTTAATGCCATCCAATAGATGTTTGCTGTTATTTTTTCTTATGTAGCCTGGCCACTCACTCTCACCAAAAGTGAACAAGATTTATAACAGCAAAGCACTGTGCCTGTGACCTGTCCACATACAGTGCTGCCAGAGTCCCCAGCCTCTTGTGAAGGGTCCCTAGGGGTTCAGAGCCCTGCAGGGGGGTCACAGGCCTGTGGGACAAGAAAGTCCTCTGGCTGCTACCAGGGAGCTGTCATTTCCCTCTGTCTAGCCCCAAAGCCACCTCAGAGGCTCCCAAGTGTCCAGTAGCCTTGCCCGTGGCCACACACAACCATCCTTAGTCACCTGGATGTGGCTGCTCCACTTGCTCCTCCTGCCTCCAGGTCCCCCGAGGCCCCGTATGCTGTCCTCCCTGCCCATTATGTGGCATCTCCAGGTGCCACCTGTGAAACAGGCCTTCTCCACTTACCGCCTGCTCTGCTCAGGGCTCCCTGGGGAAGGCATGGGGGCAGACAGCTGGGCTCACACCATCTGCCAGGGGCCCCATATCTTCTCTCCAATGCTGACCTGCCTGGGGTCCTCCATGCTCATGGGGTCCACCCAACCTGCCTTTGTGGTCTTAAGGCTGCCAGGACCCAGGTGGGACCGTGCCCAGGTGTCCTGGGAAGGCAGGCAGCAAGCTGCACCGTGGCGAGTAGGGAGGAGGGTGAGGCCCTGCATCAGCCCAGGCCACGGTGGCCCTACCAATCTAGACAGGTACTTCTGTGCCTCAGCTCCCCCCATTTTATTTTATTTTTTATTTTATTTTTTAGTACTGAGGGGTTGAAACCAGGGCCTCACACATACTTTATAAGTGCTGTGCTGTTGAGCTGCATCCCTGGGCCTGTTTTTAGTTTTTAAATTGAAACAGGGGCTTGCTAAATTACACATGCTGCCTCTAGCCTCGAACCTGCGATCTTCCTGCTTCCACCTCCCAAGTCACTGGGATTACAGGTGTGCACCATTGCGCTTGGCTATTGTTGTTGTTGTAAGGTGTCACTGAATTGAATCCGACTCATAGCGACCCTATGTATGGTTTTCAATGGCTGATTGTTGCGGGAGTGGGCTGACAGGCCCTTCTCCCTAACCTGCTGCACATGGTATTTTCAGATGGTCTCCCATCCAAGGACTAACCAGGCTGACCCTGCTTAGCTTCTGAGATCAGGCAGGATTGGACACTAGGGTGATATGGCTGCAGACAGCATTTGGCTGGCTCCCTCAATTTTAAGAGGGAATAATCACCCTCTGTCACAAGGTTGCAGTAACCGTCAGTGAAATAAGCCACACAAAGCATCAGCAGTCCCCTGCTGCTTCTCCTCCTTTCTATGAGATCCCTCCAACCAGCCAGCCATTCTTCCGGCACCGTCCTCTGCAAAGTCCTCCTCCTTCCTCACCTTCCTGGGCTGTCATGAGATCCTGCCACCTCTTAGCTGGAGACCTAGCAGAGCATGTCTATGCCCTTTCCGTCTTGGCCACCACTGTCTTCCTGAGACCTACCCAGGGTTCCTAGAAGCCCTACACTGGCATCCCAGCTAGCAAGCTTCATGCTGTGGATAGACAAAGACAGTTGCCAGGAGCTGGGCAAGGTGGCACATGCCTGTAATCCTAGTGGATTGGGAGGCGGAGGCAGGAGGATCACAAGTTCAAGACCAGAGGCAGTCTGCATAATTTGGTGAGAGCCTGTCTCAAAAAAAGTAAAAAAAAAAAAAAAAAAAAAAAAGGCCTGGGGTTGCAGCTCAGTGGTCTAGCACTTGCAAAGCATGCAAGTGCAAGACCCTGGGTTCAACCTCCAGTACCGCAAAAATACATAAATAAATAAATATAAATATAAATAAAATATAAAAAAGGGGCCAGGGGCACAGATCAATGGTGGAGAGCTTGCCTAGCATATGTGAAGCCTTGGGTTCAACCTTTCAGTACATCAATAAATAAATACATAAATAAGTAAATATATAAATAAAAGTAAACAAAAATAAACAAAATATCCCCCACAGGCTCAAAATGAGAATGAACAACTGTAAAAATCTATTAATACTCGGAACATGGAGTGTACATAGCATGAATCTAGAAAAATTAGAAATTGTCAAAATGGAAATGGAGTACATAAACATTGACATTCTAGGCATCAGTGAGCAAAAATGGACTGGTATGGGCCATTTTGAATCAGATAATATGGTCTACTATACTGGAAATGACAAATTAAAGAGAAATGGAGTTAAATTCATTATCAAAAAAGACATCTCAAGATCTGTCCTGAAGTATAATGCTGTTGTTGTGTGCTGTTGAGTCGGTATCCAACTCATAGCGACCCTCATAGGGTTTTCAATGGCTGACTGTTTCGGGATTGCCTTGGGAGTGGATTGCCAGGCCCTTCTCCCATTTTTGTGGTGCTGGGAATCGAACTCGGGACCTCAGAGACTGCAGCACGGCACTCTACCAACTGAGCTAAATCCCAGCCCATAATGCTGTTAGTGATAGAATAAAATCCATAGGCCTACAAGAAAGGCCAGTTAACATGAATATTATTGAAATTTACATACCTATTACTAAGGCCGCAAATGAAGAAAAGGAAGATTTTTTTCTACCAGCTTCTGCAGTCTGAAACTGATTGAATAGCAATCAGGGTGCACTGATAATTACTGGTGACTTGAATGCAAAAGTTGGAAACAAAGAAGGCTCAGTAGTTGGAAAACATGCCCTTGGTGACAGAAGTGATGCTGCAGATCACATGATAGAATTTTGTCAGACCAATAACCTTTTATTCCATTTTTTCACCAACATAAATGGCAACTATATACATGAAAAACAAAACAAAACAAAACAAAAAAACCCTGACAGTTGCCAGGTTGCCCTGGCCTTGGAAAGATATAAAGGGCCTTCATAATCCCCAAAACTGCCTCTCATCTCTCATCTTTGTCACCTCTGCCACAGGGCTCCTTGGTCATATACATCTGCACTGTCTCCGGCCCTTTAAATAAACCTCCCCAGCTCCTGCAGACATCTCCCCTCGGCTCCCCAATGCCCAGGTTGTGCACAAAGCTCATCACAGTCTCTCATCCAAGTGAATGATTTCATAAGCTGCTGGGGTCTGACCCTTGGTGGGCCCTCTTGGGAATGAGGCAGTGGTCCCTCTGAGTCTGAGTGCAGTGTTGTAACTGACCTCCTCCTCACCCTTAGGAGCCCAGGAGAGGTGGAGGATGCTGTGTCCTGGTCACTCCAACTTCTCAACCATCTACTCCACAATCCAGAGTCTTTGTGGACTGTTGACCTTTTTCCATATGTTATTCCATCTTTCTAGAATCTTTCTCTCCTGCTTTCATCTTGCAAACTCCTAATCATCCTCAAGAAATGATATCAGCTGCTGGGTGAAGCCTTTCAGCCCATCAGACCTGGCTTATAGATTGCGTCAACGTGTGCTTGACATTCATAAAGCTTCTCGCCTAAGTAATGTTAAGCACTGCAAAACTGGCTCCTGTCTTGTTCATCTCTTTACATCCAACTCCTAGCAAATGGTCTAGTGAGTTGTTGATAAATGTTTGATGGATGAATGAATGAAACTAGAATTTTTGGCTTCCTTTTATGAATAAGACCTACTTCTATGGCTACAGGCTCAACAGTTAGAAAGTGCAAAGCAACAGTTTGAAACTTTACCACAAATGAATGTGATTAATGACAAAGGGGAGAAAGTAGAGAATACCATTTGCCAAACAACAAATTCCCAGAGATTTGAAATAATTTTCCTGACAAATCTAACACTGATAGCCTGAACCATCCAAAGATTTCCTTAGTTCTCTACTAAGGATTTATGTTGGGGGACCAGCTCCTTCGGCACCTCCCAATAAGGACCAGGGACACCAGAGCCTTGTAAAGTCATTGTGTGCCCTGAACCTAAGCTTCCAGGCTGACTTACTGGTTTACAGCCCTAGTGAAACCACAGAGGCCTTGAGCACAAATCTCTGGGGAAATAGTGTTGCCAGCTTTCCATCACTGTGACAAATACCTGAAATAATCAACTTATAAGGAGGACAGATTTATTGCGGCTCATAGTTGCAGAGCTCTCACTCCATGGCAGGCTGGCTCTGTTGTTTTGGGCCCGTGGGGAGGCAGAACCTTATGGCATGGAGCGTGTGCTGTAGCAGAGCAACCAACCTCTCAGGCTGGGACACAGAAAGAGAGATAGGAAGGGGTGGGGTCCCAATAGCCCTGCCAGGGCCAATGACCCCCAATGACCTTGCTCCCTCTAAGCCCCACCCCCTAAACTTTCATCACCTCCAGGCTGGACAAAGTCTTCAACACTCCTGACTCAAACCATAATAGAAATGTAGAATACTTTAGCTGTGCTCTTTCTCAACAGAGTTTGTTGTTGTTAGGTGCTATTGAGTTGGTATTGGACTCAGTGACCCTACGAACGACAGGTGAAACACTATTGTTAGTGCTTCTCTACTATTCATAGAGTTTTCAATGTCTGATTGTTTTTTTGGAGTGGGTTGCCAGGTCCTTCTCCCAAGCCTACAGCATCTGGTGTTCCCAGGCCTGATCCTGTTTAGCTTTGAGATCTGACAGGATCCAACACCACAATGGTACGGCTGCAGGCTCAACAGAGTTAGAAAGTGCAAAGCAACAAGTTTTAAACTTCATCACAAATGAATGTGATTAATGACAATATAGTAAAGTTAAATGTATCTGGTGCTTACTAAGCGCTTTATGTGAATTAGCTCATCCCTTGTAATGCGAGTGACATAGGATGCAAGTCCTGTTATTAACCCCACTTCAGATGAGCAAACTGAGTCACTGTACAGGGTTTGATTCCAGTCAGGTCTTTAGAGACTCAGCTGCTAATCTTCTTTTAAAATAATCCAAATGTATGAGATCTTCAGACCTAGAGTCTGGGAATCCCAAATTCTGACAAGGCTGGCTCCCCACAAAAACACACAGAAGGGCAGCCCTGAGGTCACAAGAGATCCCCAGACCTCAGTGGTGTCTTTGTGTCCCCCAGAACAATGACCTTCATTTGTCAACAGTGTAGGGCAAGAGGTAAGAGCCCAGCCAGCACCTGTGGATTTGTCTGAGGGTGACTGCAGGAAGACTTCAGAGGTGGGTCTCTCTGAATGGCCTGTTCCATGTGGACAGGCTGGCCAGAAGGAGGTCCATAGTGCTCACTGTCAAATCTCACCTACTCACCTCCACTGCATCTGCATGTCCTTTCTTTACATTTAGTTCCCTTGGAAAAGAACCCTCTACCTGCTTCTTTGATCCACTCCTCACTTACCTTTACCCAATAAGGTGGGGGGCAACATTTCCTGCTATGATTCAGGGTGGGGAGTGTCAAGTTTGGACTGCCCCCCATAATCTCATGGCTGTGGGACTCCTCATAATGGACTAAGGAGAGCAAGGAAGGAGACAGGTCTCAGAGGCCTCCACAGTGGGAGAGGAGCTGAAGATCCCAATGGATATAGCAGCTGAAACAGTAACAATATCAACAGCTTGATTTTCTACTTAATCTTCAGTGGCAGATATTTATTATCATCTATCAGTTTTCGGGGCTCCCCCAAACCCAGTTTTCCCATTGGTGAAAACTGAAACAGGTTATGAATGCATGAAAGAAGCAGATTCTTTATCACATTTTTTACAAGTCTTTTTTCTCTTTCCTTTTGCTGTGCTGGGAATGGAACCCAGGGCCTCACCCACGCTAGGGAAGTGCTCTGCCACTGAGCTCCATCCCCAGTACCCTCCTACTGCATTTCACAGAAAAAAGTGACTCATTGCACGTGATTTGGAAAGCAAATAGGACTGTTGGAACTGCCTCTGGACCCAGCTCCCTCCTCAGGATGTGACAAGTCCTGCCTTCTGCACTTACATGTCCCAAGAGGTACCGGCCTGCTCACTGAAATCCAAAGCCACACAATGTCAACACAGTACTCCTGAGCAAATATTTGTTCCAGAGAAAATGTCTTCAACGCTTGTACAACCAATTTTCTAGCAGGCGGCAAGATGAATTGGAGAATTAATGCGTGCATTAAAGGAATTTCTTACAAGAGCTCAAACAATCTCAGCATTACCCTCATCATAACACAGACTTAATGGCCCTTTTCCTCTGCTCTCCATGCCCACCCCAGCTCTTCTAATAAAAAGCATTCTGAGTCTTTAGCTCAGTTGGCAAGGAGAATTGAATTGCTCTTTGCCACCTGGTGTTGTCTTATTTAACACCTATTTAAATACAAGAATGGCAAAGAAAGGGGAGAAAAACAAAAAGTGAGGAAATGTGTGTAATTTCCTAGCGTTTGTTTCATAATAGGTAGGTAGTCTGCTGGTTCCTTTCTCTTCTCACCTTCAATTCTTTATCTCATCCACAACTTCTTGAAGTTCCTCTTCATTTTTTCTTTTCATGTTGCAAAATTCACGTTGCAAAATTTAGTCAAAGAAGAAATGCATTCCTTTCCCATGAAATCACACTCAGGCTCAAAATGGGGTGGCCTGATGCTTTTACTGGAATCTGATCCCCTGAGTTCTGAAATCCTGCCCGTCATAAGCCTGTTTTCAGAGTTCTATATCTCCTTTTTAATTCGGCAAACATTTGTTGAGGACCGTCCTTGCCTGGCACCTTACTGTCTTCTTTCTTCACTATTTTCTGACTTATTTTCTTTTTTGCTCAATTATCAACTATCATGAGTGAAATACCAAAGTCCAGTAACTCCCTCAACTGAACAAAAGTCCATTCTATTCAACTGTAAGACACTCTTCCCTCTGCAGTTTTTTGTAATAAGAGGAATTCTAATTAGCAAAACTTTCTACAAGACTATCAAATAGCAAATACCTCATCTCTATTAAGAATGGGTTATTTTAAAGAGTAGAACTGAGTCATCCTCAATGACCATTGAAAATGAAGTTTTCACTTTTGAATGAGGCTTAAAAACACTTTGGGAGCCATATTTCACTTGTTATAATTGTTGTTGTTGTTAGGTGCTGCTGAGTCAATGTCCGACTCATAGCGACCCTACATACAACAGGCAAAACTATTGTCAATGCTTCTCTGCTTTTCATAGGTTTTTCAATGGCGGATTGATTTTTGGGAGTGGGTTGCGGGTCCTTCCCCCAAGTCTACAGTATCTGGTGTTCCCAGGTGGTTTCCCATCCAAGTACTAACCATGCCCAACCCTGTTTAGCTTCCAAGATCTGATGGGATCGGATGCCACAGTGCTATAGCTGCAGGCCTTTGTTATAATAGCAACTTGCTAAAGCTTTAAATAAGAAACAAGAAGAAAAACATCTGGCAGATCAGTAATAGCAGGATCAATTTTAGGATCCCTTGGGGGATTTATAATCTGAGAAAAAAGATAAAGAAACTATAACAAAATACTTCACTGGGAAATGGTTTTCTGCTGGATTGTCCAAGAGTAGGAATGCATCTAGCCACAGACATCACCCAAATAAAGTACAATTCCCAAAGGAAGAGCAGGATGGCATTCAAGGTGGGAAGGAACCTCCCTGACATGTTTAAACCTATCCTGTTGAAGAGATGTTTCAGTGGTTTAAAATTCTGATTACTGTACTCAACTCAGAGGGACCAGGTCTATGTTATTTGGGAGTTCAGTGCAGAGAGATGAAGGGTCATTTCTGTCCTTATAAAGGCAGATCAGTGTCCTTCTAATCAAAGACTGTTGAGGAAGAAGATTCCTAAGCTCTGTGAAAAAAAACAGAAAAAGTTTGAGTTTTGAGTAACTAAGATTTCCAGGCATTTGAGGCAGATAGCAAGGAGCAGGGGAATGTTAAAGAGGAAATTAACATTTGTGTTCTGACTAGCGGCACAGTACAGGTCAGAACAGATGGACTCCGAAACCATAAAAGAACGTGGGATGCTGTGAAGGTGGAAGAAAGCTCAATGTGTATGATGGAGGGCTTACCAAATAGTTCATCGGTGTTCCCCCCACCACAATTTTTGCGGTACTAGGGAGTTGAACCCAGGGTTTCATGCATACTTAGTAAGTACTCTACCACTGAGCTGCACCCTCAGCCCATTTTTTACTTTTTCTTTTGAGACAAGGTCTCACTAAGTTATGCATGCTGCCTCTGGCTTCTAACTTGTGATCCTCCTGCCTCCACCCTGAGAGTCGCTGGGATTAAAGGCATGTGTTACCAGGCTTGCTATTTTCTTTTCTCTTAACACTTGCTTTAGCAGGATAATTTGAGCATTAATAAGAAAATGTTTGTGCATTGCCATCTAAATGAATAGTTTCTTTGGAAACTTACACTTGTAAATGTTATGAGAGGTGTATCCTGTTATATCTGTTATCTTCATCTGAAGTAAATCAAACCTCTGTCACGGACTGTCAATAAAACAGGGACAGCTACCTGCCCAACAGCCACAGAGGAAGGATCTATGCTAACCACTTCACGCTGAAACCTCACCTTACATAAATGACACTTGGTAAAACGTAGATAGAACAGACATCTGTTCACACAGGAAAGATAGTTCAAACACATCAGCGAAAATGCAGAAGGGGAGGATGTGTGAGTCAAGCCGTAACTATGCAAGGCCGGGTGGGAGCACTTGACTATGACAGAATTAAGTCTGGACGGCCAAGAGCTCAGCAACCTGGGGGACATTCTTAGTAACTACATGGTATATGACTCAGAAGCACTGTGAGTTTGGAAGAGAGCTGGACAGAGAAAGGGCAGGGCATCAAAAAAGGAGCAAATTCAGAGTTCCTCCTGGTTTTCTGATGAATAAAAGGCCTTCACTGGAAGATCTTGAGTCGTCAGTAGAATAGCAGGACATGAAAAAAAATAAGTCCTAGCCAGGCAGAGTGGCACACATCTGCAATTCCAGTGACTCAGGAGGCTGAAGTGGGAGGAACATAAGTTTGAGGCCACAGGAAGCCTGAGCAACTTAGCAAGACCCTGTCTCAAAATAAAATATAAAAAGGGGGCCCGGGGTACAGTTCAACAATGGAGAGCTTGCCTAGCATGTGTGAAGCCTTGGGTTCAACCTTTCAGTACATCAATAAATACATAAATAAGTAAATATATAAATAAAAGTAAACAAAATAAATAAAGTGTCCCCCACAGGCTCAAAATGAGAATGAACAACTGTAAAAATCTATTAATAATTGGAACATGGAATGTCCATAGCATGAATCTAGAAAAATTAGAAATTGTCGAAAAGGAAATGGAGTGCATAAACATTGACATTCTAGGCATCAGTGAGCAAAAATGGACTGGTATGGGCCATTTTGAATTAGATAATATGGTCTACTATGCTGAGAATGACAAATTAAAGAGAAATGGAGCTAAATTCATCATCAAAAAAGACATCTCAAGATCTGTCCTGAAGTATAATGCTGTTGGTGATAGAATAATAGCCGTAGGCCTACAAGAAAGGCCAGTTAATACAAATATTACTGAAATTTACATACCCACTACTAAGGCCGCAAATGAAGAAAAGGAAGATTTTTTTCTACCAGCTTCTGCAGTCTGAAACTGATTGAATAGCAATCAGGATGCACTGATAATTACTGGTGACTCAAATGCAAAAGTTGGAAACAAAGAAGGCTCAGTAGTTGGAAAATATGGCCTTGGTGACAGAAGTGATGCTGGAGATCACATGATAGAATTTTATCAGACCAATGACCTTTTATTACATTTTTTCACCAACATAAATGGCAACTATATAGATGAAATTCACAGGAACCAAATTGACTACATTTGTGAAAAGAGATGATGGAAAACTTCAATATCAAATATCAGAAAAAAATCATGTGTTGACTGTGGATCAGAACATCAACTGTTCATATGCAGGTTCAAATTGAGACTGAAGAAAATGAGAATAAGTATATGGCAGCCAAGGTATGATCCTCAGTATATCCTAGCTGAGTTCAGAGACCACTTCAAGAACAGGTTTGATGTGTTAGATACTAATGATTGAAGATGAAATGAGTTGTGGCTTGACATCAAAGACATTAATGAGGAAAGAAAAAGGTTATTAAAAAGATAGGGGAAAAAGAAAAGACCAAATAATGGGTCAAAAGAGACTCTGAAACTTGCCTTTGAATATTGAGTAGCTAAAGTAAAAGGGCCTGCAGCTGTAGCCCTGTGGCATCCGATCCCATCAGATCTCAGAAGCTAAGCAGGGTCAGGCCTGGTTAGTAGTACCTGGATGGGAGACCACCTGGGAACACCAGAAGCTGTAGGCTTGGGAGAAGGACCTGGCAACCCCCTCCCAAAAATCAGTCTGCCATTGAAAACCCTATGAACAGCAGAGAAGCACTGACAATAGTGTTTCCCCTGTTGTACAGAGGGTCGCTATGAGTCGGATACCGACTCGACGGCACCTAACAACAATAACAACAAAGTAAAAGGAGGGCTGGGATTTAGCTCAGTTGGTAGAATGCTGCGCTGCAGTCTCTGAGGTCCCAAGTTCAATTCCCAGCACTGCAAAAATGGGAGAAGGGCCTGGCAATCCACTCCCAAGGCAATCCCGAAACAGTCAGCCATTGAAAACCCTATGAGGGTCGCTATGAGTTGGAGACCTACTCAACGGCATCTAACAACAACAACAAAGTAAAAGGAAGACATGATGAAGTTAAGGAACTGAACAGAAGATTTCAAAGAATAGCTGAAGAAGACAAAATCAAATATTATGAAGACATGTGCAAAGAGCTGGAGATAGAAAACCAAAAGGGAAAAATATGCTCTTTTTTTCCTCAAGGATAAAGAATTGGAGAAAAAAATTCAAGCCTTGAGTGGCAACAGTGAAAGATTCTACAGGGAAAATATTAAATGATGCAGGAAATATCAAAAGAAGATGGAAGGAATACAGTCATTACACAAAAAAGAATTGGTGGATGACTAACCATTTCAAGAGGCTGCATATGATCAGGTATCAATGGTACTGAAGGATGAAGTGGAAGATGCCTTGAAAGAGCTGGCAAAACACAAATCTCCAGGAACTGGTGGAATACCAATAGAAACATTTCAACAAACAGATTAAGCACTGGAGGGGCAAACTTGTTTATGCCAAGAGATTTGGAAAACAGCTACCTGCCCAACTGGCTGGAAGAGATCCATATTTGTGTCTATTCCCAAGAAAGGATTCAACCAAAAGTGGAAATTATCCGATGATATTATTATCACACACAGGCAAAATTTTGCTAAAGGTCATTCAAAAGTGACTGTAGCAGTATTTAGATAGGGAACAGCTGGAAAAATCAAGCCAGATTCAGAAGAGTGTATGGAACCAGGGACATCATTGCTGATGTCAGATGGATAATAGCTGAAAGCAGAGAACACCATAAAGATGTCTATCTATGTTTATTGACTATGCAAAGGCATTTGACTGTGTGGGTCATGATAAATTATGGACAACATTGTGAAGAATGGGAATTCCAGAGCACTTAATTGTACTCATGAGGAATCTATACATGGACCACGAGGCATTTGTTAAAACAGAGCAAGGTAACACTGCCTACTTTAAAATCAAGAAAGATGTGTATCAGGGGTGTATCATTTCACCATAACTCTTCAATCTCTATGCTGAGCAAACAATCTGAGAAGCTGAACTTTATGAAAAATGTGGCATCATAATTGGAGGGAGACTGATTAACAACCTGTATTATGCAGATGACACAACTCTGCTTGCTGAAAGTGAAGAGGATTTGAAATACTTAGTGAAGATCAAAGAACATAGACTTCAGTATGGATTACACCTAAACATCAGGGAAACAAAAATCCTTACGATTGAGTCAGTAAGCAACTTCATGAAAAGTGGAGAAAAGATTGAGGTTGTACATCATTTTGCTTTATTTGGGTCTACAATCAAGACCCATGGAAGCAGCAGTCAAGAAATCAAAGGACGCATTGCATTGGGGAAAGCTGTTGCGAAAGACCTCCTTAAGGTGTTGAAAAGAAAAGATGTCATAATGAAGATGAAGGTGCACCTGACTCATGCCATGGTATTTTCAGTAGCATCATATGGTTGTGAAAGCTGGACATTGAATAGGGGAAACAGGAAAAGAATTGATGCTTTTTGAATTATGATGCTGGAGATGAATATTGAGTATACCACTGACTGCCAAAAGAACCAACACGTCTGTCCTAGAAGAAATGCAACCAGAGTGCTCCTTGGAAGCAAGGATGGCTAGACTGTGTCTTCGTATTTTGGACATGTTGTAGGCGGGACCAATCTCTGGAGAAGGACATGATGTTTAGGAGAGTGGCAGGTCAATGAAAAAAAGGAAGATCACCAACTAGGTGGGTTGACTCAGTGGCTGCAACAATTGGCTTAAACTTGAAAAAGATCATGTGCCTGGCACAGAATCAGGGAGTGTTTCATTCTGTTGTATATAGGGACGGTCTCTATAAGTTGGACCTGACTTGACAACACTTAACAACAACCACCAGAGGCTCACTTGTTCCTCAGTTGGTGGTGCTATTTTGGGAGGCTGTGGAACCTTCAGGAGTTGATCTCTTGCTGGCAAAAGTGGGTCACTGGAGTTGGGCCTTTGAAGGTGGTAACTGGCCCCTAGTTCCAACCAATGTTTTAGCTTCCTGGTCCTCCTTCGTATGAAGAGCTCTCTTCCTCCATGCATTGCTACACCTGCTCTGCTATGCCCTCTGTGGACTGTGGACTGGAACCCTCTGAAATCATGAGCCAAACAAACTTTTCTCTCCTTACCTTGTTTCCGCCAGGTATTTGGGACACAGTGATGCAATAGCTGACTGACACAGGAGGGGCACCCCCTGTCTAGCACCACCCTCCCGCACGGAGACTCAGGGATAAGCACATGGGTGTGATGGGTCATTGTTTCTTCCATTTTTGTTATTAACATTATAATGTATATTTACCATAAACAAAGACAATAAAAGTATGTGAAGAATGTTAAACAAAACTGAAAAGGTCAAATGGGTCAAATGTTTGCTGGTTTGACATTTTTTCTCCATCTCAAACTTTTTTTTTGTTGTTTTTTTGGGTTTTTTTTTTTTGGTACTTGGGGGCTGAACCCAGGGCCTCACACATATTTTGCAAGTGCTCTAACACTGGGCTGCACCTCCAGCCCATTTTAAAATTTTTTATTCTGAGACAAGGTCTTGCTGAGTTATGCAGCCTGCCTCTGGCCTTGAACTCATGATCCTCCTGCCTCTGCCTCCCAAGTTGCTTGGATCACAGGCTTGAGCCCCTTCACCCAGCTATCTCAAACTTTTAAAGACTATATAGGCACCTAACATAGGCTTCATAGGAGTGTGACTGAATCACTTTACATTTTTTGCGGAAAAGGAAAAGTAGGCTCAGTTTGGTTTGGATCAGGGAATGAGTGTTGTTTGATGTGGATGTTTAGAATTTCCTGGTTCTGGTCAAGGACTATACAGAGGTGAAATGGATGGAATTCAGGAAGAGGACAACAGCTAGTGACACCTAATCAACTTCATACTTTGTAAAATTTACTATTATTCCCACTCAGGATAATGGATGGTTTTATTGTCATGTCTATACAATCTGTTGACCTCATTTTCCTTCTTATTTCTTATTTATTTATTATTATAATTATTATTTAATAATTAGAAAATAAGAACACAAAGCCTAACAATATATAATACATGCTATCCGTTGGACCCAACTCTAGGGCACCTAACAACAATCTAGGAACGGAGACATGAGATGAAGCTGTGCATTTGTTGTTGTTTTTTTTGTTGTTGTTAGGTGCCATCGAGTCAGGTCCAACTCATAGTGCCCCTATATACAACAGAACAGAACACCCCCCAACATTGTGCCATGCCCACCACTGTGTCAGTGCCTCTCTGCTATTCATAGGGTTTTCAATGGCAGATTATCTCAGGAGTGGGCTGCCAGGTTCTTCCCTGAATGTTTTTGTGGGGTTGGGGATCATTCTGAGGGCCTCAGAGAGCACAGAACAGCACTCTACCAACTGAGCTAAAAACCCCAGCCCAAAGGGGAATGAGAAGCACCCCTCTTGCTGGGAACTATAAAGGAAAGCAGCAAATGTCATTCCCATGGGAGGAGCATAGGGTGGTGGCCCTGGGGGTGGTGGCCCAGGGATGCCATCCTGACATCGAACTCCACTTCATGTAGTAGGTGGCGTGATTCAGGTGACTTTATTTATTTATTTATTTATTTTTGCGGTACTGGGGGTTGAAGCCAGGGCCTCACGCCTACATGCATTGCAAGTGCTGGACCACCAAGCTGCACCCCTAAGCCCCCCCCCTTTTTTTTTTTTTACTTTTTGAGACAGGGTCTTGCAAATTTACACAGACTGCCTCTGGTCTCAAACTTGCGATCCTCCTGCCTCCACCTCCCAAGCCGCTGGGATTACAAGTGTACGCCATTGTATCCTGCGGTCAATGACTTTTTAAGCATCATTTTCCAACTTAACCAACTTGAAGCAGTCTAAATTTGGAGAGAAAATGAAGCATATTTTTGTTTTAATCTCAAGTCAGAGCACCTGCATTTTTAATGTTAATGATATTCGGAAGGTGGAGGAGTGTGAGGCCTCTGGAACAGTGGGAAGAGAACCCATTTGAGAAGCAGGATTCCTGCCCAGGCTTTTGAGAACAGGGAGAAGCCATGTGGAGAGAGGGACTTGGCTAAAATGTGGGTGGAAATCGGGTGTGACATCAAAGCAAAGGCTCCCCAGGGAGTACAAACCCCTGGGGTCCTTCAATATGAAAAGGAATTATTTAAACCGAGTCCATGTCTTGCTAATGAAATCACATTTCCAGTGAAAATAACTGACAACCATAAGCCAGAATCCAGCAACTTCCCGCCACTTCTGCCACCTCCCTGGTCCAAGCCACCTGCCTCTGGCACCTGGATGGTTGCTACAGTCTCCCCACCCACCTCCACCCTTGCGCCCTGCAGACCATGCTGGTACAAAATGGGCAGGAAGAGCCTGGCACAGTGGCACAAACATGTCATCCCAGGGACTCAGACAAATGAGGCAGGAGGATGGTGAGTTTGAGGTCAGCCTGAGCAACTTAGCGAGATCCTATCTCAAGATAAAAAAATGGGAAATGGGCTGGGGTGCAGCTCAGTGGTGGCACACTTGCCCAGCATGTGCAAGACCCTGGGTTTAAAAACAAAACAAAACAAAACAACCAAGAGGAGCACACATCAGGCTTCAACGCCTTCTGGCTTCAGAACAGCTGCTCAGACTGTTACCAACGGTGCAGCTGGGGTGACGCCATTACAGTGTTTTACTGCATTGCTCCCCCCACCAGAGCCTCCCCATGACTGCCCTGGCTCCAAGGCCCTGCATATGCCCTCCCAAGATAGGGCAGATCTTACTACCCTCCATTCTGCTCCCTTTTCTGTTCTCTCACCCCGATCACTTCCCAGGGCCTTTGCACATGCTGTTCCCAGTTCCTGGAGCATTCCTTGGCAAGATGCTAGACCCGGCCTGTGATTCCTTCAAGGCTTTACAAAAATGTCAACTTCTCAGTGAGCCCTGCCAGGTCATCTCTAACCAATGTTGATAAAATCCTTTATGATTAAATTCCTTATCCCTGTGCCTTGATTTAGTTTCCTCCAATTCTTATTTGTAAATCTGTTTGGTTGGCTGTATTAACCCCAATATAGCAGTGCTTGGCATAGAATAGGCACCCTGGAAATATCTGTTGGGCAAATAAATAATTGAATGGATGTATGACTAATGATGCATCAAGGAAACACATTCCTAAAACTTCTATCATGATCATGCTGTGGGTATTTAAAAAAAAAAAAAAAAGGAAGATTATATGAGCAAAAATGAGCCAAAGTAATGTATATGTAAAAACAGAATAAGCTAGGAGTGGTGGTGCCCACCTGTGATCTCAGCTCTAGGGAGACCAAGACAGGGGAATCTGGAGTTCAAGGCCAGCCTGCGCTATATAATGAGACCCTGTCTCAAACAAACAAACAGAACAAACGGTTTGTATCAACAAAGATCAGGACATTGTTTATCTTATTAAAACCTAGAATTTTCCAAAAGTAAATAATATCTCCTAAAGGTTGTATAATTTGTTAAAAGAATAGTAAAAAGTGCATCGGCTAAGAATCCACCCTTAAGTAGGCGAAGGGGCTGGGGTGGAGCTCAGTGCAAGGGCTCTTGCCCAGCAGGCACGAGGCCCAGGGTTTGATCCTCAGCACTGCTAAGTAAATAAATAAATGAAATAGGTAAAATAATACAAAATAAACTTGGGGAGGTTGGGTCTTTGGGAGGCAGCAAGCAGCGCAGCTCCTACTTTCCCAGCCCCTGCGGAGTAAGGAGAGGACAGACACACATTCGTGTTGTCCGCCCTGGGTGAGATTGGGAAGTCATAAGGAAAGCATTTATTCATGTGGCACTGTATGGTTTCAACAGAACTTCTTGGCAGGCAGCGTTTCTTTTGATCCTCGGAGAAGCCCCATGATGTTGGGAGGTATGAAAGACTGATTTTCAGAGAAAAGTTTGACCGCGGTCATCACTCAGCATCCCCACCCACCTACACCCCTGCTGGGCCCTCCTGTGTGTCCACGGCCCCACCCTGACCCTTTTCTCCCTCCCTGTGCCTGCTAGGACTCTGCGCTATCATCCCAGCTGCTCTTTCCTGGGCACTTTCTTTCTCTCCAGTCACTTTGCTCTCCCGTGGAGAAAGGACTCCTCTGAACCATCTGACAACTTTCCACACCCCCCAGGGACTGTAAGGAGCACTATTGAGAGATGAGGACATGGAGGTTCAGAGAGGATGCATAACTCGCTCAGAGTCACTCAGCAAGAAGAAACAGATCTCAGAGACCCTGCAGGGCCTTGCCCTACTTCCATAACATCAGCCCTCTTCCCTCTCAGTCAAGTTAGCCTGTTTCCTTCATCCTTTGTACAAGTACTTCTTGAGTGCTTTCTATTGTGCTAAGGAACTACAGGCACAGCAGGGAGGCTCTCATGGAGCTTAGTCCTAATGGGGGGCGGGGCCCTATACAAACAAACTGTGAAGATAACAGGCAAGATCATCCCTAAGAAATGAAAGCAGAGCTGCATCAGGGTAGGACAATGGTGACTTGTTTTGTTTTGTTTTGCTTTTGAGACAAGGGTCTTGCTATGTTGCCCAGGCTGGCCCTAAACTCCTGGGCTCAAGTGATCCTCCTACCTCAGTCTCCTGAGTAGCTAGAACCACAGGCACATACCATAACACCGAAGAAAAAATGCTTTTGCCTTTATTTTTTATTTTTATTTTTCAGTGCTGGGGATGGAACCCAGGAGCGAGCACAGCTTAAGCATGCTCTTGACTTGACTGAACTACACCGCCAGCCCACAGGCTGTTTAGATTAGTTGCCTGATTGCAATACCTAAACAGAGACCTGATAAAGTTAGGGAGTCAGTCATTCAGCTAAGGGAGGGAAAGGTGGTCCAGGCACAGGTCTCTAAATGCAAAGGCCCTGAGGGCGTTCTGGAAATAGCAAGGGTCAGTAGCCACAGAAGGCTTTAAGGGCAAGGACAAAGGGCTGCAGCACTTGCCTAGCATGTGTGAAGACCTGGGTTCCGCTCCTAGCAAGCCAAGAAGGACGGAGGGGAGGATGGCTAATGAGGTCACAGAGGTACCCAGGACTCTGACCATCAGCCTCATAAGCTGAACCGAGGTTTTTTCTGAGAAAATAGTCAGGAGAGTTTTGATCATGGTGAATACGAGGCTGCACTTCCATAGGGTCCCACTGGTGGCCCAGATGAAAAAAAAAAAAAAAAGAAAAAAGAATGAGACAGTGCAGGGTGAAGGCTGTTGTTGTTAGGTGCCATTGAGTCAGATCTGACTCATAGCAACCCTTTGTACAACAAAACAAAACACTCCCCAGCATTGTACCATTTCCATGATCATTTTGTTTGTTTGATTGTTTAATTCCATTGTTGCAGACACTTTGTTAATCTATCTATTTGAGGGTCTTGTATTTTTTTTGTTGACCAGTCACTCTCCCAAACATGATGTCCTTCTCCAAGGGTTGGACCCTCCTGACTACATGTCCAAAATACATAAGATACAGTCTAGTCACCCTTGCTTCCAAGGAGCACTCTGGTTGCACTTCTTCTAAGACAGATCTTTTGGTTCTTTTGGCAGTCCATGGTATATTTAATATTTGTCTCCAGCACCATGACTCAAAAGCATCAACTCTTTTGTCTTCTTTATTCAAAGTCAAACTTTCACAATCCACTGATGTGACTGAAAATACCATGTCATGAGTCAGGTGCACCTTTTTCTCCAATGTGACATCTTTACTTTTCAACACTTTAAAGAGGTCTTTTGCAACAGCTTTTCCTAATGCAATGTGTCTTTTGATTTCTTGACTACTGATTCCATGGATGTTGACTGTAGAACCAAGTAAAGCAAAACCTTGGACAATCTCAATCTTTTCTCTATTTACCAGAAAGTTGCTTATGGCCCCACTTGTGAGGATTTTTGTTTTCCTGATGTTGAGGTGCGATCCATAGTGAAGGCTGTGTTCTTTGCTCTTCATCAGTAAATGTTTCAAATCCTCTTCCGTTTCAGCAAGGAGAGTTGTGTCATCTGCATAAGGCAGGTTGTTAATGAGTCTTGCTCCAATCCTGATGCCATGTTCTTCTTCACACAGTCCAGCTTCTCAGATTATTTGCTCAGAGTAGAGACTGAAGAGGTACAGTGAAAGGACACAGCCCTGATGCACACCTTTCCTGACTTTAAACCAAGCAGCATTTCTTTGTTCTGTTCATACCACTGCCTCCTGGTCCACATACAGATTCCTCCTGAGTACAATTAAGTGCTACCATAATAGCTCAGTTCTGGGGTCAGGTGGGGAGGGGGAGAACTGTCTGGACAGGTGTTTACCTGGAAAGTGAAGCCTGCAGAACTTGTACTGGATTGGATGTGGGGTGTGAGGGAAAAGAGAATCATGGGGTGGGGGTGGCAGGAGCATCTAGTGCAGTGTCAGTGGCACACTGGAGTCACCTGGGATAGACTGGGGCGTCTACTGCCCAACCCCACCACATAGCAATTTGTTAGAAGTGCTGAGGCCATGGCAGTATTAAAGCTCCCCAGGTGACACCCCCTGTGGGCCACTGCTGAGACCCTTCGAGGATGGAGATGCAATAGGGTGAGCTAGGGAAGATGGGGCAAGCAGGTCTCCCCCATTTCCTGGAGAGGTCCCTGATGAAGGCTTCTGAATGCACCTGTTAGCATAGCAATGGACATACCCATGTCAACCTGTGTGGCCTGCAAGTGTCCAAAACTACTCAGGTAGGACTTTGGGCTAAGGTGGACCCTGATTCCTCTGGCTGCCTGGGGTGGCATTTTCCTCTGGAGCCTCTTTCCCTTCTAGAACTCAGCCCTCATGACATTCCAGAACATTTATTGGAGCTCAGGGCTCAGCTCACCTACTCGTCTATCGGTGCCAGGGGTTTGATGCTCAGGGGTTCAGGGAAGGAATGAGGAATTCTGGGTGGCAAGTATCAGTGGCCCCTTTGGAATCGCTGGACCACAGAAGGGGCTCTCCCAGGTTCCTCGCAAGGAAGAGACTATCATGGGCACAAGGCCAGAAGGATGCTGGGGCTGGATGTAGCTCAATGTGTGCCAGCTCTGGGTGAACGATGGGTTAATCGTGGCCTCTATCCTAGGATTCACTTGGTCAGCAACAAATTTTAGACCATGAAAAGACATATCATAGGAGAAGAACCAGAAGCAAGATATGATAGTAGAAACTGTATGAACACAGAATTGAATGTGCCATAAAGAACTCTGCAGGCATTAAAGTTTAGCCAATATCTATAGCGGGAAGATCGATAAGAGACTTTGCAGTGGGGTTCCTACTTTGACTGCCAGTCAGGTGGTCAGGGTCCTGACTTGGCTTGGATGTAGGACTTTCAGTGCTGAAACTTGGGAAGACCCAGCAAACAGAGCCAAATGAGTCATTCGAGTTGGAAGGATGGACGAAAGGTTTGCAGGAAGCCTATGTAGTAGGTACTTAATGAACATCTGTTGAATGAACAAATGAATCACATTCTATGATTCTAGGAACTTTGTCCACTTGTAATTAGTGAATAAAATGTCTTCTTTCCTAGGCAGAGTTTATCTTAAGGGTAATTTAAAATACTAGAACTCATTCAAAACCAGTTCAAGTTCAAGCGGAGGTCATGGAATGCTTATAAAGAATTCTCACAAATCAAAAGTAGGAAAAGTACATAGGCCTTACGGGGCTAGAGCAGGGAAGTGGGACCTATAGGAAGTAAAGCAAAAAGCAGCCTCTCTCTCTCTCTCTCTCTCTCTCTCTCTGTCTCTCTGTCTCTCTCTCTCTCCATTCTTCTTCTTCCCTCTTCTCTTCTCTTTTCTTCTCTTCTCTCCTCTCTCTCTCTCTCTCTCTCTCTCTCTCTCTCTCTCTCTCTCTCTTCTCCCTTTCCTTTTCTTTGGATAGTGTCTTTTCATCCCTTCACTCTATTTACACTATTCGTCCCTAAATGAACAGGACCTGCTAGTTTGGCACATCACAGTAGATTAACTCAGGTTCTCAAGTCTACATTCCTGGAAACACGAAGCTGATTAGCACTGGTGATTCAGGTGTCTGCTTGTGTTAATCACCTGAGACCTGAGGGCGAGGGACAAGGTCATGCAACATGTGGGCTCCTTGGTGGAACTGGGAGTTTCTCTAAGGAGAGGACAATGGTCCACTGGGGGGAAGGAATGGGAGAAGGGCACAGGTGGTTTTACTTCTTAAACTTTATGTCCAGCTTTATGGTGTTTGTTACATTACTTTTATAATACTTTGAATGTCTGAGATCTTTCTTAAAAATTTCAGAGTAAAAAAGAAGAGGCTCTTTTTTAAACTAAAGGAAGAAAACTCCTATACAATTGCATGGATACAGACACGTACACATCCTCCGATGATCAGCTTTTAATAGGATTATTAGATAATTCTATGTTAATCCTTGGTTCTTGAACTCTTGTCCTAGTTTACTGATAGACTGTTTTATACTGGAGTTAGTGACGCATTCATTCATTCAAGAAATATTAATTGAATTCCCACCATCTGCCAGAAATGATGAGAAGCCCTGGATTTACAGGAAAAGCAGAGAACCTGAGGCTTGCACTAAGCAGATGGATAGAAAGCTGGCACATCCTTCATACACCGAATTCTTTTTTCTTCTTTTTAAAATCTGAAATGAATTTCTGTTTAAAAAATTTTCTCATAGTTTCTATCCAGGCAAATCCTCAATTATTTGGGAACAAATTGTCTTTTTTGTAATTCTTTTTTTTTTTTTTTTTTTCAGTGCTGGAGATGGAGCCCACCCCCAGGGGCAAGCGGGCCACCACTGAGCCACACCCCCAGCCCAAGCGAACTGTCTTGCGTTGGAAGAGATCCCCTGACTGGTCTGTCTTGGCGATGGAGGGCGCACTGGCGGCCGTTACTCAGGGCAAGGAGATAAGAGGTGGCTGAAGAGAGGTTTCCACAGGGAGCTCCCAGGAGGTGAGGGGAGTCTCACTCACCCACTGGAAGCCACCCCGGGAAGAGCAAGGACTCCTGGGCAGGCGGCTCAGGTCTGCAGGCCCCGGGGAGCAGGCGAGGAGTGGAGGTCGGGCGAGGACAGGCCAGGGATTGCTCGGAGAGTAGCTCTCGGGGTCCTCGGGGGTTCTGGGACGCAAGTCATGCCCAGAGGGGCCTGAATGGGACGAGGGGCACAGGGCTGGTCTGAAGGGATCTGCATGGGCCTCAGCAGCACGCTGACGTCCAGTGCCACCACAGAGTGACGAGCTGGCCAGCAGGGCAGACCCGGAATCGGCAGGGTCACCGGCAGAGTGGAGGCGGGGGGTGGGGTGAGGCCCACCCCAGGGTCCCTCTGCCTAAGGGGATCTGAAAGCCCCGCAGCGATGGCTCTGGACCAACCGAGGTGGCCTGGGCCAGGGAACGGGCCATCACAGTGCCCAGGGCCAGTTGAATGACGCGAGAAGCGACAGCAGTCTAAAAACACAGTGCTGAGCTGATGGGACGCTGCGTCTCACTGTCGTCAAAGCATTGGGGCCGAGTACTGGCTCCTTCAAGCCAAGTGAATACCGCAAAGTGTTTGGGAGACTCATGGAAGGAGAAGATCCCAGGACGGGGCAGGAGCCTCCTGGAAACCTGGCAAGGGAAAGCCGGAGCCAGTTGTGACTTGAAGGGGACAGCATTCGGAATTGGCGCTCACCCCAGCTGGAGAAGCAGGTCCTACCGGTTACACTGGGCAACAGGAAGGTAGTTTCAAGTTGTGCTAAGTGCTCTGGCTGTAAACCCCAAAAAGGAGAGAATGATAGGATTTGGGAAAAGAGGCGGTCAGGGAAGCTTGTTATCCAAAAACGTGGTGCTCCAACAGAGGGCGGGAACCAGTTGTTTGGCGGTGCAAAGGCACAGTATGAGCAAAATCCAGGAACAGGAAGCCATTAAAATTTCCAAATAGCCAGTGGTGATGCACCCTGTCATGCCAGGGACTCAGGAGGCTGAGGCAGGAGATTTGCAAGTTCGAGGCCAGCAGGGGCCTGCACAACTTAGTGAGATCTTGTCCCAAAATAAAAATAAAATGGGTTAGGGGTGCAGCTCAGTGGTAGAATGCTTGCCTAACATGTGGAAGGCCTGCGGTTCAACACCTCCCCTTAGTACTGCAAGAAGTAAAAATAATAAATAAATAAATAAATAAATACCCAAACAGACCTGGGCACAGTGGCGTAGGCCTTTGCATATGCTTGGAAGGCAGGAGGGGCAGGTGAACCCGGGAGTTCGAAACCAGCCTGGTATATACATAGTGAGTGAGAGACTGTTTCAAACAAACGAATCAACAAAAACCCCTAATAAGATGGGTGTGGTCCTGGACTAGTAAGTGAGGAGGGAAATTGCTCAAATGAGACTGGAGAATGGAAGGGTCAGGTCATGCAGGGCGCTGACCTGATAACATCTTCCAGAATAGATTTAAAGAAAAAGAATGTTGTCCAGGCTCTTGTGAGTAAAATGGACCTGGGCCAGATAAGACTGGCGAGGGCTGGAGGGAAGGGAAGAGGAGAGGAAGTCCACGTGAAGAGTTACCACGAGCGCGGTGGTGGACGCCTGTAATCCCAGCGGCTTGGGAAGCGGAGGTGGGAGGATCGCAAGTTCAAGACCTGAGGTAGTCTGCATGACTTAGCAAGACCCTGTCTCAAAAAGTAAAAAAAAAAAAAAAAAAAAGGGCTGGGGGCGCAGCTCAGTGGTCCAGCACTTGCAAAGCATGCAGGCACGAGGCCCTAGATTCAACCCCCAGTACCGCAAAAAAAAAAAAAAAAGTTACCAGGAGCCAGGAGGAATAATTACTAGTGCTCTGACTGCACAGTGAGGTGGCTAGAGTTCACAACAGTCTATTGTATATTCCAAGGTAGCCAAAAAATAGGAGTTCTAGTGCCTCACCACAAAGAAATGATCAATATACCAGATGATGAATACCGTAGTAACCCTGATTTGTTCATGACATAATTTATACATGTATTGAGTCACCACATTATAGCCCATAAATAAGGACAATTATTATATGTCAATAAAAAATTTTTTTAAATGGAAGCAGTAGTGACAAAGGTAGTTATTTCGGGATCCAATTGCTAGATTCAAAATCCAGTTCTGCCACTTACTGTGTGACCATAGGCCAGTTACTTAATCTCCATATGCCTGATTTGATTTCCAAAATGTGAATGTCAATAGTACCCATTTGTTATTATGAAAATTGAAAGGTATCATATTTATACGCACTGTTATATATGGTGTAAACATCACAAGTAGTAATTATCCAATAAATATTGGCTGATTTGTGGCTTATTGTTGTTCTGTTGTTATTGTTATCTGTAAGAGGAAGTGGCTGTTAGTGCTCTGTGAGACAAGCAAATAACAACTCCACCTTTTCCTTCTGAGTTTGGAACAAGTGAGGAGTAAGGTCAGATGATGACAGATGGACATCTTTGGTATCTTATTGATGCCTACTGTGTACAATGAACAAAAACAGATGAAAGCCATGTGCTTGTGTAGCTTATATTCTAGCATGAGTGAGGATGGTGAGGGACAGGGACAGAAAGCAATGTTTATGAGGTGTGATCAGAAATACAGTGAATGTTCAAATAAAAAAATTATTATAGTAAAAGACACATGGTCATTAATCCCTCTCAAAATGCTCCCCTGGCTTCGAACATACTAATCCCTTCCTTCTTGCTGCTTTCTGAAGCAGTTCTGGAAGTCCTCTTTCATGTTTCTAGTTTCACCCTCCATCATGACAATACTGTGTGTCACGTGTCTCTTCTAGTACAGCAATTTCTGTCAAATAAAAACATGACAGTGTGTCCTCATCCACCTTATTCACTGTATCTGGTACCATGTGACTTCCTGGCTCTTCTCCAAAATCAATATGACTGCAAAAGGTAAAGATTTTGAATCAGTTCAGGATATTGAGGCAGCCACAGCCAGGCCATGCCCTCTGTTACTGACCCACAGGCAGTGCTTCCTGAGCAGGAGGCTGCAGGAAAAGGAAGCCAGCCACCCAGGGGCACAGAAAAGGGCAAACACAGGGCAGGCAGAGCATGGCACGGAGGGCCTTTCCCCTCTCAGGATCTGTCATTAAACACAGACATGACATTAGACTGGACTTACTGGAGTCGCATGGCTGTCCCTGTGGTCAGATGGAACAGGACTGAGCAGATCCACAAAGGATAGAGAGAGGCAATTTCCCCAAGGTACTGGTGTTTGCAGACAAATATAGCAGGCTCACCCCAGAGCCAAACCCAACCTTTGTAGAAGGAAACACAATCATTCCTCCAGTAGGAGAGAAAAATCTGCACAAACCTTCATGTTGATGTATCTTTCTTCCTTCATAAGGTTCTTTGTTTTTGTTCACTGTAAATATCATTCCATAGTAGAAGCAGTGCAGACTCAGAACTGTCCATCTCCCTAACTCCCCAAACTGTCCATCATACATGAGGTAACGAGGGGATAATTTAGACAAGTAAGTTTCAAAGTACTACCTCCTATGCACTCTTTCTCAGGAATTCCTAGAGGACCCGCTAGAGCCAAATGGGGAATAAATACAAAGAGAGGAGGAAGCAGGAAGCCTAACATAGAGCCAGGGGTAGAAAGGAATTCCCAGGGTGAGGAAGAATTGTTCCAAGATGACAACTGTGAAAGAGCAAGGAGAAGAGAGTAGAAAGTGGGGACTTCAGGAGAGATCAAGGAGATTTCTCAAAGGGAAAAGATACTTATAAAAATAGTGAAATAAAAATGAGCTCATTTAGTAAAATAAACATAAATCAATAGATAACTCAATGGTTCTGAACATATTGTGAGATTTATTGTACTGGCAAGTAATCTAGAAGGTAAATTAATAATATGGTTGTTGTTGTTAGGTGCCATTGAGTCAGTATCTGACTCATGGCAATCCTACGTACAACAGGTGAAACACTATTGTCAGTGCTTCTCTGCTATTCATAGGGTTTTCAATGGTGGATTGATTTTTGAGAGAGGGTGCCAGGTCCTTCTCCCAAGCCTACAGTGTTCCCAGGAAGTCTCCCATGCAAGTATTAACCAGGTCCGACGTTGCTTAGCTTCTAAGATCTGATGGAATCAGATGCCACAGTGCTACAGCTGCAGGCAATAATATGGTAGATAAATGTAATACTGAACAAAAAACTAGATGTCTGAACAAAATATCCAAATCAGTTACTATCTCCACAGGGAACATAACACAGGGAAGAAAATGTATTCATAGTATATTCAATGACTATTATGAAGAATACACATGGTCATAATGTTGAAAGAATTCATATTAATTTAACAAAAATTGTGCCATAAGTCTACTGAGAAGATGCGGAGGATGTGGGGAAGTGATCCACGTGTGGGGTGGAAAATAACTGAATACTTCCCTCCACTTATAACCAGTGTGTTGAATGAGGTAGCCCAGAGAAACTTCATTTTTTATCAAATTATCACTCTATTTCAACTATATTTGAAGTTTTTTCCCTCCAACTAATGGTACCACAGTGACATAGACCCCATAGTTTCTTCAGGCAACAACAGGAAATTGCTTTTTTAGGTATTAAACATGAAATCCCACCTCTTCAAAACTACAATCTAGGTTCTGCTTCTGGTTATAGTGGACTAGAATGCAACCAGACAAGCCCTCTTGAAGGGACAGCCATTAAACCGGACCATGATGGAGAGGCAATCCCCTGGACATGCTGGTGAACAAGCAGGAGTTGACAGTCCTGGCGAGGGGCGCACCCTTGCTGGGGAAGGTTAGACTGTGCAAGGAAATTTCCAGCTATTCAAGGAAATTCGCTCCCTGGGGGCTTTCTGTTGGGGCTATGCATAGGCCATGTAGCATGTGCAGGAGCAGCACTGGCAGATGTAGAAAATCCCACAGGTTTTCTGGCTGGAGGAACAATTCAGAGATGGACTGCTCATGCTCTGTCTACCTACATCTCTGATAGACCCCGAGGCACACATATGGGAAACAGGCTTAAAGCAGCTCAGAAAGGGAACAAAGTTTTCACGCTAATCTTCCCGGACAACACAATGGAAGAAAACAAAACAAATATTCATTGGAGAAAAATAACAGAATTCAGAACTGTACAATTGGAGATACTATTGTTCAGGGTTGAATCAAAATTTCCTAACAGTCATATGGTGGCTCATGCTTGTAATCCCAGCAACTTGGGCAGGGTGGTGGCAGGGGAGAGGGAGGAGGATCACAGGTTCAAGGCCAGAGGCAGCCTCAAAATAAAAAAGTAAAAAATGGGCTGGGGGTGTAGCCCAATGGTAGAGTGCTTGCAAGCAGGCATGAGGCCCTGTGTTCAACCCCCTAATACCACACACAAAAGAATTCTATTATGTAAACAATCAAGAAAATAGAATTCATCCTCAAGAGAAGTCAGTTAAGCCATATCCCAATATCAACCCAAGCTGGAGCTCACAGACAAGTAATTTCCTCAGAAACATAGAAATAATCATAAAAAACTAAAAATGGAAATTTAGTTTTAAAACAAAAAAATACAATTTCTGAAATAAAAATTTCACAAGGTAGACATAATAGTTGAATGAACAGGACAGGCAAAGGACACAGAGAAAACAACTTAAAGTTTTTGAACAGAAACTCAAGGATCTGAGAAAGGATATCACATGACTCAACAATTGTGTCATTGGAGACACAAGAGGGAGACAATAGGCAAGAAAAAAATTGAAGAAATAAAGGCCTATTTTTTCCCCAAAAATCTGATAAAGCACAGAACTTCACAGACATGAGATAATAAGCAAACACCAATATAAAGATGGCCATGTGGTAAATCCAATTCAAAATGTTGAAAATAAAAGAGCATTTTGAAAACAGCAAGAGAAAAATTATAATACCTACAGGAGACTAGCAATCCTATTAACTGCTGACTTTCTATCAGAAACCATGAAGGCCAGGGGAAAATGGAAGAACCTCTTTTAAGAGTCAGAAGACAAAATTGTCAACACAGAATTTGGTGGTGAGAGCTGTGTGGTGAGATTTATTTGGAAGGGGTCAATTGCCAAGGGTCAGAAAGGAAACTTTTTAGAGTGACTCATTCTACATCCTGATTGTGGCTATGATTGCAAGTTTGTACAAAATTAACAAAACTGTTTTCTTAAAATTGATATTTTATAGAAGATAATTCTTCAACTTAAAGATCAACAAAAGAATAAAAAACTAAAATAAAATGCTGCAATAGACCGTTCCATTAAAATTCTTCTCTCCTCCTCCAACATGTTGGCCCTAATTCAATCTATGTGAACTGCATTGAAGATGGAGAAATGGTTTCTCAATTTCTTCTTCAAATTTCTTCTCCACCTTATTGAAGCCTCTCCCATTCACTACATTGTCTGTACCTCTTCTGGGACTGGGGTCAGTTGGGAAAGAAAAGATTTTCTTCAGGCTGGGGTTGCAGCTCAGTGAAAGAGCACTTGTCCAGCATGTGTGAGGCTCTGGATTCCATCCCCAGTTCTGAAAAAAGGGATTTTTTTTTTTTTTTTTTTTTTTTTTTTGGTACTAGGGAGCTAAATCTAAGGGCTCACACATAATTTGCATGCATGCTCTACCATGGAGTTGCACCCCCGGCTCATTTTTTAATTTATGAATTTGAGAGAGTCTAGTTAAATTACACAGGCTGCCTCTGGCCTCAAAACTGTGCTTTTCCTGCCTCTGCCTCCTGAGTTGCTGGGATTACAGGTATATGCCACCACACCTGGCTTGAAAAAATTTTTTAAAAAAGCTTTTCTTCGCTCTTTTCACTCTTACACTTGCAATCTAGTGTTTTAGTGAAGATTCAAACAGGAAATGAAACATTTACTAACATCTAATGACCACCATCCCCACTTTGAGCTCTAAATTTCATGGTATTCACCACAATGATGTTTTTTTGGAGTTACCAGCCCCAGCAGATAGCCTCACGAGCACTTCATATGCAGGTATTTGTAGTCAAGAGACACCATCTAAAGCTGATCTCTGGCCTACTCACTCTCAGATCCAATCCTCACCCTTGTTGCTGTTCTGATCAATGTTGTAAGAGAGCTGATCCCCAAAGTCTGATTTCTTAGGCTGCTGTCTGCTGACCTTTAGCTGCATCAGCCAGGAGAAGGCACAAATGAAAAACTGGAAAGTAAGATGGAAGAGAGGCCTGGGCAACATCTGTGGGGCCAGCCCTCCCATCACATGGACTTTTACTGACAGGTAATTCTGGTCCCCCAACAGTGACGCCACCACCTAGAGGAAGTACTGGCTTTCTGGTGCTCCAGACTCTGACTGATATAAAAGCTGACAACTCAAGTCAAGCTGTACATGACTAAAAGAATAAAGGTAATGATAATATGTATGACGTTGTCTGAAATAAGGTGGTAGTAGAATGGCAAAGAAGATAAAACATGTTTATTTTCTCATTGCTCATAGTAGAGAATTAATAGATTCTTTCTAAACAGAGAGTAAAGGTATTATATAAAGTAATCGTTATAAAAGTATCTATTGGAATACATGCCTGCAGCCATAGCCCTGTGGCATCCGATCCCATCAGATCTTGGAAGCTAAGCAGGGTCGGGCCTGGTTAGTACCTGGATGGGAGACCGCCTGGGAACACCAGAAGCTGTAGGCTTGGGAGAAGGACCTGGCAACCCCCTCCCAAAAATCAATCTGCCATTGAAAACCCTATGAACAGCAGAGAAGCACTGACAATAGTGTTTCCCCTG
>VMDO01003130.1:0-20058 GCA_007922755.1 Pedetes capensis
GAGGGCGTTTGTGGGCCCCCTCACGGTGACTCACCTAGGATCTGTAGTCTGTGTCCCGCAGGTGTGGTGAGAGTGTGCTGCCAAGGTTGCACTCCATGTTGGGTCCGGGCCATGGGTGCGTGTGCGCGAAATCCCCTCCAAGTCTCTGGGATTCTATCCTCTGTCTGTGTGATGGCGAAATGGCGGGGTCCTGCTGCTGGCCACTGTGTAGCTCCTCTGAAGCCTAATCCTTGATTTCAGTGCACACCTAGTTTCATTCTCTATCTCTCAAACTAAATTATCTCTGTTTCTATTTATTCAATTGGCTTTTTTAAACCCCTAATTGAGGCTTCTTATTGCTCCGGAACAGAAGGTGTGTGTTATCTGTCCGCCATCTTGACTCCGCCCCGTCTATCCTAGTATTCTTGCTTTATTTAACACTAGACCACAAATTTGCAAATATTTATGTTAGAAAGACAAACAAGATAATACATGCTGGAGGAAATAAAATTGCAATGAATATTGGGAGGAGGATGAAAGTTTAATGGAGGACTTTATGGGTGCACACTACATGAAGGCACAGAGACAGCAATGACTAGGTGGACTTGGGGTAGACTGATTCTTGCCTCTCCCTGCATCCATACTCTTGCCATGAATGCACAGTGGCCTGAGTGTACTCTTCCACCTCTTGACTTCGGGCTTGTCCATGTCACCTGCTTTGACTAGTGAAATTTGGGTTCGGGTGCCAGTGCCAGTGCCAGTTGTAAGCACATGCTTCAGAGGCATCTTATGTGTGTGGCTTGCACTCTTGCTCTTCTGTAAAAGGAGAGTATGCACCCACTGGCCAATTGCTCCTAGCAAGATGAGAAGTAAATGGAGCAGTGCCACCTGGACTGACCCACCAATTTGTGATAAAGAAGGCAAATGTTGATGAGTTGATGGGTGATGTCACTGAGCTTGTGAGATTGTCTAATACCCAGCAACAATTGATTAGTACAAGGCTCCTTTATCAGATGCTAACAGTATGAGTTGGACCTAAGTGGACGGCAACAAGAGCATTTGCAAAATACATGTAATACATTAGAACAATAGAGTCTTTCTGACTTGTATAAGTTGTAACTAAATTAGGAAATGGATGGTTAGGTGGCTAACCTATGGCTAAGCAGAATGCAAGTACAACACTTAGTTGAATATCACTAAATCTTGTTCTAGTCTAAGAGTATCTTTCTTTCTTTCTATTTTTTTTGTCTTGTTTTTTATTTTTGTTATTGTTGTTTGCAGTACTTAGGGGTTCAACCCAGGGCCTCGTGCATGCTTTGCAAGTGCTGTGCCACTGACCTGCACCCCAACACCATTTTATATTTTTTCTCTTGAGAAAGGGTCTTGTTAAATTACACAGGTGGCCTCTGGCCTTGAACCTGCAATCCTCCTGCCTCTGCCTCCTGAGTCACTGTGATTAGAGGCATAAGCCACTGTACCAGGCCTAAGTTTATCTTTCTAAAGACTACAATTTGGTGTTCAAAGTTCTCTTTAACCCTTAATTTTCTCCCTTATACTTTCTGTTCCATTCAAAGTAGATAATTTATAATTCTAGAATATGTTGCACATTGCTTTTATGCTTTTCTCAACTAAGTCCCTTCTTCATGCTCCATCAAACAGGTGTGGATTTCTCCAGCCCTTAAAAGCCAAGTTTGGATGTTATCTCTGTAAGAAACCTGCTCTGATTCTGCCTTTTAAGTTAGACTGTCCCTCCCTCTGGTTCTTATCTTTTCTTCTTCTGATATTTGGCTTATTCTGCCTTATAACACTTCTTTTATGCTGACATAAAGTAAGAGTGATTATTTACCTTTGTGACCTCTGAGACAGTTACCAAAAGGCCTTGTGCACAGTACACAGCATTAAGGAATGAGTGACCAATAGAAAGCAGCTGGGCACCAGGATATGACATAGAGAAAGTGGCGGACCGGAGTCTAGGCGATGAGTATGCTGTCACTTGACAGCCAGTTACCTTCAACCAGCTAGTCTCTCCATGCTTTAGCCTCCAGATATGCAAAATTGGGATGGCACATATTTCACAGGATTGTTGTGAAAAGTCAACGTGAAAATGAATGCAAATGCCTCATGCTGTCTGACATTTGGTGGCAGTTCAATACATGGTAGCTCCATTATTAAAAAAAAAATGACAGAGCAGCCCATGGAAGTGAAACAAATCCCTGATGTTAGATTGTTGTTGTTGTTAGGTGCCGTCGAGTCGGTATCCGACTCATAGCGACCCTCTGTACAACAGGTGAAACACTATTGTCAGTGCTTCTCTGCTGTTCATAGGGTTTTCAATGGCAGATTGACTTTTGGGAGTGGGTTGCTGGGTCTGTCTCCCAAGCCTACAGCACCTGGTGTTCACAGGCAGTCTACCATCCAAGTACTAATCAGGCCTGACCCTGCTTAGCTTCCGAGATCTGATGGGATCAGAAGCCACAGTGCTACAGCTGCAGGCATTAATAATACCTACAACTAGAATATTGTGAGGATTCAATAAGCTGGCAGTGGTGTGAACTCCTAACATAATACTCAGTATGTTGTTGTTGTTCGGTGCCATCAAATCCGACTCATAGTGACCCTCATAGGGTTTTCAATGGCAATTGTTTCAGGATGGCCTCAGGAGTGGATTGCCACATCCTTTTCCCATTTTTGTGGTGCTAGAAGTTGAACTCGGGACCTCAGAGACAATAGAGCAGCACTCTTCCAACTGAGCTAAATCCCAGCCCAATGTTAGATTATTTTCTCTTAAAAGTTAAGCATTTGAGGGTGATAGTAATGACTAGAGTTCCAATTAGCTGTTTCCCCCAAAACTATGGTTTCAGTGATCTGGATTCTAGTTGTATTAAGATGCTCATGTACCTGTTGTTCTTCTCAAACAGTTCAAAATTCTATAGGTAGTCACCATGACTGGCAGATTTATTCCAGGAAACAAATATATCCCCTTAAAACAAAACAAACTCTCCCTTCCCATTCACACTAGTGCATTTTAATACAACATTAGCTCTTCATAGTACTCGTGGTTCTTCACCAGATGACTAGAGCCACTGTTACAATGGATCAAAAGCTAGACATTGTCTGAGCAATAGAATTACTTGACAGTGAAGGAGGTTCACCTTAATGAGGCTCCTCATCCAGTAAGAGATGAAAAGGTGTTTTTATAAATGAAAGGGCCATGCAAATGTCAAGTAGTAAATACTCTGGTTAGACTTTCAACAAAAATTGCTTCATTGGCCCTGTACTAAACAGAACTCTGTACACATATTCACACTTTAGCAGAACAATAATTGACCTTTCAAGGGAAAAACCCAAGGTCAGGAAACTCAAAAGCCTGTAAGTAGCCAGGCAGGTAATGCCAGAGAGTGACCTGGGCTTGGTGTGCCCCCAGGGAAGCACCAGTGGTTTATGGGAGGCTACACACTGACTGAAGGGACACCTGCTACCCCAACCCACTAACTGTTACCTCAAGTGTTGCCAGAGCTTCTGAAGTAAGGTGGAGTTTCATGTGAAACATCCTGATTTTTAATGGCTGTCTTGTTTTCACTTTTAAATTCCTTCCTTGGTGGTGGGAAAAGGCAAAGAAAATGTATTTATACCCAGATGTGGCTGTGAATTGGCAGTTTGTGAACTTTGCACTAGACACCCTAAAGTCACTTTGAATCATTATGTTGTTGTTGTTGTTAGGTGCCGTCAAGTCAGTATCCGCATAGCGAACCTACGTACAATAGGTGAAACACTATTGCCAGTGCTTCTCTGCTATTCATAGTGTTTTCAATGGCTGATTGATTTTTGGGAGTGGGTTGCTGGGTCCTTCTCCCATTGAATCATTATAGAGAAGTTAAAAGATGATTATTAAATTTATTATATTTGCATTTTGAGTAATGTATAATCCTCATTTATAAATCCTTCCTCACTCCACCCTTGGCCTCTGTTTTCAGTTTCACAGTTCTCCCTAAATAGGACACAAGTGGCCATGGTCCATGCAACTATCTAAATTTCAGTGGTTATTTAAAGCATGATTTAAATGCTAGCTCCTGCATCCAACCTTAGCCCTCTATGCACAAATTATGATGTGAACTTTCCAAGATAAAGGTCTGCATTGATTTTTCTCAGGTCTTATCACTCCTTTACCCCAACAGGATATGCCACACGTTAGCACCACTGCTCACTGTCCCCAAAGGGAAAGGCACAGAAGCAACAGGTGAAGAGCAAAGTGTGCCAGCACTCACCGCCAAACACATCTCCGTTCTGGTAGCTCTTCCCCTTCTGGGCCTCCTCTTCATTTTGAACAGTGGCAACATGCTTGGCAGAGGCACAGCCCATAGTCTCATTCGGTCAGCTTCAGCCGGGCTGAACTGCAGATCATCTCTACAGACACGGGGACATTTTTTTTTTCTCTTTAAACACAAAGAAAATCCACCTTGCTGTCAAGATGCGATCACGAAGTGAACAGCTGCAAGAAAAGAAAGCTGGATCAGAATAGGCTACTGTGGCAAAACGTATGCTTCACGCTGCTCAGAGCTGGTGACCAGCAATGCACATGAGTTCACGCAGAACCCTCTGCACTGGCATGGAGACTCAGTGCTGAAGAATGAGGTGTGACATGGCTCATTCTCACTTGGTTCCCATTCAGAAAGCAAGATCAGAAGACATGGCCCTATGCAACACATTGCTAAGGGGGAAACTTTTTGAAGAGGTGCAAAACACACATATTTACTTACTCAAGTAAATATTTGAGTACTTCTACCTCTTGCACACACACCTGTTGTACATACACACAATGTGCTTATAGGTTTGCTAACATTCTAGAAGCCTACAGCCATACCATTGGACACCATACTGTGGTGTCCACTCCCTTCAGATCTCTAAAGCTAAGCAGGGTCAGGCCTAGTTAGTACTTGGATGAGAGACCGCCTGGGAACACAGATACTGTAGGCTTGGGAGAAGGACCCAGCAGCCCATTCCCAAAAAACAATCTGCCATTGAAAACCCTTTGAATAGCAGAGAAGCACTGACAATAGTGTTTCGCCTATTGTGTGGAGGGTCGCTATGAGTTGGACACCGACTCGATGGCACCTACGAACAACTACATTCTAGAACCTCTAAAACATTCAGGTGAGCAAAGCACAGTGGTGAGATCTACCCAATTCAGAGGACTGGGAAAAGATTTTCCTCTTCCCATCCTACCCTGAAGGCCAGCTCTTCCAAGCCATGGAGTTTTTATCCAGAAGGAGGTAGTCTTCCATCTCAGACTGAAACACTGGCTGGTTTGTGTATTTTTGGTTGTGGTTGAGAATAATTCAATATTTTATTTTACCTGAGGTGACACTGTTTTGAAGGACAAAGGAAGGAGACTGAGCAAGATCTTAAACTGACTTCTATGCACTTTCTGCTTAGCTAGCTGAATGTTTTAGGGGTTGAGTGGAAAGTGTTGTGTTATGAAGAGAAGCAAACAAAGCAGTTGTCTACCTCTAGGCTGGGTCTTTGTGACTCAGCTAGCCTCTCAAAAAGGCATAAGGTGTATGTATGGATAAACCACAAAGATAATCCTCAAGTTGACCAAAGTGAGTTGAGCTTTTGAAGGCCTCTCCCAAGATGGCCGCCCAAATTCTCATGGTTTGCTATGCTCAACATCTCAGCTGCGTTTTAGATTTTCATCAGACTTATCCAGCCATTGCAGTCCTGTAGATGATGTATTTTCATCTTGAAGATGTTTCCTTTGAAATCTCTCTCCTACCCATTCCTTCTTCTCCACCTGTCCCATTCTAACATAACCGTTCCCTCCTCAAACCCCTGCAGAAATAAGAGCGCATTAAGCCTCTTCTGACCTTCACCAGCACCCCATCCCCATGCTTCTCACTATGAGCACTGATGTTTCTCAAGTCTCACAGTGCTATGTAGGGTGAGCCTGGTGGAGAACACTTCCATCCAGATGGCTGACCTTTTGCCCTCCTTCCTATAGTGCTAAGGACACATATGGATGTAGAAATCTAGTTATTTAAACCATCAAATCTCAGCAAAGAGAGTATTTCCAATGAATCTAATTTAATAAATGAGCTTAGATACAAAGGCAATGACCTTAAATTAACCCAGACAAGTACAAGTTGCAATAAATATTGACTATAACATTAGTCACATCTACATAATTCCTTAGACTATTCTCTAACACTGATTATATTAAATCATTAATAGGAGGTATGGGGCTGGTTGGAAAAATTTTACAAACTGGAAAGATTTTTTTCCCTAAATAGTTAATAGTTACATGTTCTTTTCACTTTAGGTAACCTCATTTTAATGCATTTTCATCTTTTTAAAACTAAATGAATCTGGGTATGGTGAAGCATGCATGTAATCCCAGCACTTGGGAGGCTGAGGCAGAAGGATGGACATGAGTTCCAGGTCAGCCTGGAGGACACAGTGAGTTTCAGGCCAGCCTGGGTTACACAGGGAGATCCTGTTTCACAATAAATAAATAAATAAATAAAACTATATGAAGCCTAGGTGTATGGATGAGCATGCTCACATGTTCATGCACACCCCCCCCCCCACACACACACACATTTCTATTACTTAGGAGTAACATTATTAAATCTATGGTATGTCCACTTGATGGTCTATTCATGCTGATGTATAGAGCTCAGGAGCTTGATGATGGAGAGATGCTGCTGATATTAAAAAAGAAATGCACGTAATAACAGAGTAGTAAGTATTGTAACAGACTTCACAGGAACCTATGACAATGCAGAACTAAAAACAGCAGACCACATTAGGACCAAATAGAAGGATGAATTGGAGATAGGAAGGGGTGTTTTCATAGGGTCTTAAAGATTTGGTAGAAATTTGCCAGACTGAAAGGACAGTAGCAGCATGCAGATGTAATGACCAGCCCGAGCTAAAGCACTGGAATGTGCCAGAGAATGGCACATTTGTGCAGGTGTCCACTGTATTTTTGGGGGCCTGGCCTCATCTGCTGATGCTTTGTGAAGGGCCTGAAGAAGGGCTTGCTTGCTATCTTTATCCAACTTAATAAAAGAATAAGATCTAGGAAGTCTTTCTGACCCAAGATGGCTTACACTGTGGAAAATCTTCAATAAGCAGTGTCGAAGACCATTCTGTTAACTTATCCTTGTTTCTGAAAACATCACTGAAACATGAAATTACAGGGATAGATGAAGGGATGTGCCTCTAAAAGTAGAAAGGACAGCAGGAAAAACCCCTCTCCACCAAGAGGCTATAAAAACTGCTGCTGTTATTCTGGCTGCTGCTGCTGCTACTGCTGCAGTTTCACACCCCACTCAGCACTTTTTCAGGGCACCATCCCCCATCTTCCTCATCCCCACCATCAAAACAGAAGGCCACGGTATTGGGCTCCCAGGCAAGAGTGCCTTACTTTCCAAAAAGCCAGTGTGAGGAAACCACCTCAGGAGTCCTCAGGAGAGAGGACCCTACTCAGACAGAAAACCTCACCTCGCCTCACCTCCCTGTCTACGGCCACCTCTGCAGAATAAACAAAGTAAAAATAGGGGGGAAAGGGAGATATCAACAAAATCACCAAAAGCTTCTGAGAATTAAGAGACAACTTACAACCATCCTCTTTTGGAGGCCTCTCACTGTCCCTCTATCCTTCTAATTTCACATTTGAAATTTCATGCTCTTTCAGAATCTTTTAAGCTATCCAGAAGTACTGCAGTCCCCCATCCTCGCTGTTCGTACTCAGGGGATACATTCCAAGATGCCCAGGGGATGCCTGAAACCAGGGATAACACCAAACTCTCTATATACCAGGTTTTTCCTAAATATACATATTTATGAGCAAGTTTAATTTATAAAGTTTGTTGTTGTTGTTAGGTGCTGTCGAGTTGGTGTCTGACTCATAGTGACCCTATGTACAACAGGTGAAACAGTATTGTTAGTGCCTCTCTGCTATTCATAGGGTTTTCAATGGCGGATTGTTTTTTTGCGAGGGGGCTACAGGGTCCGTCTCCCAAGTCTATAGCACCTGGTATTCCTAGGCAGTCTCCCATCCAAATACTAACCATGTAGACCCTGCTTACCTTCCGAGATCTGATGGGATCTGATGCCACAGTGGTATGGCTGCAGGCAATTTATAAAGTAGACACAGTAAGAGACTACCAACAATAATGAAATAGAACAATTGTAACAATATGCTAGAATAAAAGTTACATAAATGTGGTCTCTCTTGAAAGAGTCAGAACAAATATTAATATTTTCACTGACTGCAGGTAACCATGGAAAGTGAAGCTGCAAGTAAGGAGGAGCTACTGTAAATGTAAGAATTTAAGACATAGCAGGGTGGCACATGTCTATAATCCCAGCAACTTGGGAGGCAGAGGCAGAAAGATCATGAATTCAAGTCCAGAGGCAGCCTATGTAACTTAGTAAGACCCTGACTCAAAATAAAAAATAAAAAATAAAAAAATGTGCTGGAGGTGCAGCCCAGTGGTAGAATACTTGCAAAGTATGTGTGAGGTCCTGGGTTCAACTCCAAAGTAACACACACACACACACACACACACACACACACACACACACAAAGTATCTAAGACATGAATTATCATTTTGACCTGAAAACCATTATAGGGTGGTGCTTTTCTGTCTTAGAAGTTTTGCTTTACAGCCAGGCATGGTGGCGCACACCTGTAATCACAGCCACTCAGGAGGCAGAGGCAGGAGGATCACAAGTTCAAGACCAGAGGCAGTTTGTGTAATTTAGTGAGATCCTGTCTCAAAAAAGTGAAAAATGGACTGGGGGTATAGCTCAGTGGCCCAGCACTTGCAAAGCATGCAAGCATGAGGCCCTGGGTTCAACCCCCAGTACTGGAAGAAAAAAAAAGGCAGTTTTGCGTACATAAAAAGTATTTCATTTGAGTTTAAAAAGTTGAAATTACATGAAAATCAAACACTGCATCAGGCAAACAAAGATAAAACATATAAATGATATCTCTGTTATTCAGGTATTGATTGGGGTAAGGGTCAGGTTAGCAAGCAGACTGGACACAATTTACATCCAATTTAAATGAATACTTAGGCAGTTTCAGTTTAATTATATATAATATATAACTTACACAAATTATGCACTGGAATTTAGTTCAATTGATAGAGTGTCATGCTGCATTCTCTGAGGACCTAACTTTGATCCCCAGCACCACAAAAATGGGAGAAGGGTATGGCAATCCATTCCCACAGCAATCCCAAAGCAATCACCCATTGAAAAGCCTATGAAATGGCTATGAGTCGGACTCAACTCAACAGCACCTAACAACATACAAATTATATCTATGTGTGTATATACACATACATACACACACATATTTTCTTTTCTTTTCATCATAGCTTTGCTATGTTTCCCAGGATGACCTCAAACGCCCGAGCTCAATTCATCTTTCTGTGTCAGCATCCCAAGTAGCTGGGACTACAGGTGTGGGCCACCAGACCCAGCTAATTATATGTTTTTAAAAACACTGTCACTTAATAGGAGCTCTCTCTAAATCACAAGTGTACATTTAGTTTTTAAAACATATACACCATATTTTTACAGTAGTAATTTAAGTTTAAAAGTGACATTTCAAGTTTTACAAGTTCATCCAAAATATATTTTAATAAATTGACTCATTTGAAGGTGATCATTATGAAGTAATCTAAAAAGCTGAAGATCTCTATTTCACCAAGTTAATCACATGTCACTGAGGAAAGCTTTTACTATGTCATTTAGATCCTATACATAAATAGTTGTCCAATAATCCAATCATTTAATCAATAGGTACTGAGTGAAAACTACTAAGTGATAATTGTGTTTGGTAGGGACTGGGCATATCATGGTAAACAAGACAAGACATGGTTTTCCTCTGTCTCCCCATAAAATGTGAACGATCAGAGAAGGAGAAAATTAGAAAAACCTGTTTCACAGCCATGTGGTCCTGCTACTACAAGTTAAATTTACAATGATGGGGCACTCACCCCACAGGCACCTGCCTCAGCTTTAGTGTCCAGAGGTGTCAGGTTTAATCTGCCCAGAACTAAGGAAACATCACTGTAATACCCTTGAACTGTATCTCTTTGGGTCAGGCCTGTTAGTCCTTGGATGGGAGACTGTCTGGGAACACCAGGTGCTGTAGGCTTGGGAGACGGACCTGGCAATCCACTCCCAAAAATCAATCCACCATTGAAAACCCTATGAACAGCAGAGAAGCACTGACAATAGTGTTTCTCCTGTTGTACGTAGGGTCACCATGAGTCAGATACTGACTCGATGGCACCTAACAGCAGCAACAATGTCAAGGTTTCGCTTCTGAAAATCCTTTCTCTTAACTTCAACCCAACTAAAGACTACTAGAATCACCAGCTCAAAAAATGTTCCATTTCAGTTTATACTTTCAGATAAATGCTAGTATTTTTTTTTTTTATTTTTTTAGCTTCTACTTTCCATTCACTTTGCTTAGGTTTCTCCCCCAACTCCCAAACCCTCTATGCATTTTCTCCTCTGAAACCACAGCACTTAGAGAGGTAAGTCTGATCGTGCAAACAAGCATGCAGAGACCACATTTTTCACATATTGTTATTAATAGCATGTTATTTCTTGAAGCTGAAGATCACAGTGAGAGAATTAAACGGAAGCATCTCTTTGATGTCTGCAGCTTCTAAAACTAAGTCTCATTTAGGATGCTTCTTTTTAAAGCTAAATAATCTATGCCATAGGATCATGCGACACCTCTAAAAACACAGGGTCCAATTAATTGCCTGCAGCTTTGTATGAAACCATCCCACATAGTTGTACGTCTACATATCCTGCACCATGTAATTAGAAAGTGAAACTCATAATAATACGAGCTAATGTAATTTAATGCCCTCTACCTATGAGGATATTTCCCTTCTGATAAAATGCATCAACAAATTTATAAATCCAATTCAAAGTTTGCAAAAAGGATTCAAAAAATGTGTAGCCATGCATATGTATCCCTTTTCTCTTTCATGTTAAAGCATGAAAAGTTTTCTCTACACAAGTCCACTACTTTTACATGAATACATATCACATATTACACAGATACAGAGCACCTTTGTCCTCTTATAAGGAAAGATTATAAGGGCTCTTTTTTACCTTAATTTTTTGAACCAGAACTGTGATTTCATCAAAAAGCCTACTTGCATAAAATTGAGGAGTAAAAATAAGCAAAATCTGTTTTTGAGGAAAAAAGTTGATTAAAGAAAAAAGCTACAGGAAAATATTTCTATTTACATAATACTATGAATAATTTTATTTTCAATTAGTTAATCAACGACTTTTTCATTTTGGATAGAAAAGCAAAATATTTTAGATAATTTTCTTGTCAAGAAAAGCACTTCTGAGAAATGAATTAAAAATGATAAACTCCATAAAGAAATCCTAGGGCAGAAAGAACACAAATGCACCACATGAGGCTTGGGGAACTGGAGACAAATCAGACTCTGATTGCAATGGGCACACCGAGAGCTATGAAGTCTGCAGTTAAGCAAAGGAGGTGGCCACATTATTAACAGATCTGCAGCAAAGTGGCCCCCTTTGTACTTACAATTAAAAAGGGAAATCAAGACAGCATCTAAAACCTCCTTTCTTTTATTGAAGAAAGAGCCAACATCTAAGCTCCATAAAGAAAAAAATATATATATATATAAATATATAAATAACTAATCAGTCTGTTTGCCCATCTGCTTTGCTCTGCTATAATGAGTGTTAATACAGCAGCCCCACTGGGGGGAAGAAGAAAAGGAGCTTAAAAGTGATTTCCAATCTTGAAGCTCTGGTATCCTTGGGCTACCGTTAACTCCATTTCACATTTCACTGTGAATGTTAAAAATAATACATAAAGAGATGTCACATTTGACATGAAGATAATCTGGAAAAGTCAAACCTTCCTGTTAACCCTCAATTGCTGATGTCACAAAACATTCATTCCTTCCTCACATTCATTTGGTAGTCTGACAACTGACAATATGCTATGAACTCCAATGATACATGAATTTTGGCTCCTGCCTTCTTTATAGAGCAACTCACACTTCTGCAAACAATAAATGGACAGGTGTCTTTTAGAAATACAATAGTCCTGTGCAAGAAGACACATTTCTGCTGAATTTCTGCAGTGAGGTGTGGAGACAGAGAGGCAGGTGGAAAGTGAAGGAGCACTGGAGTAGGTGCAAGAATATGAAGCTCTGCTCTCAGCTGTCATGAACCTGCCCAGTGATGCTAAGGATAAAATGATCACTTACAAAAAGGCCAGGTCTCCCTGAGACCCACATTTTTTATACTTCTTTTTAATACTCACTCAAAAGATATTTGCAAGTTTGAAGCTCCAGAAGTTTCTGGAAGCCTTACAGATCTTAAGATGATTACCAGTAAAATTTTGGCTCAAGGATGTTGACTTCAATTGTGTATACACTGAAAAACAGAATAATGCTCAGTTCTTCTATCCTGCCTTTAAAAAACAAAATAAATTTTAACAATGTTTCTTGTAGGGGACATGTTAGGAAAAAAATTGTAGAATAACAGTCCTTTGAACTAAGGATAAAGAGCTTTGTGTCATTCTCCTGCACTCCAAATTCTATTTTTGTATTATCTGTATATGTAAATCTAAATTCATGCATGGCTGACATTATTTCTAGGAAGGCAGATGAGGAAAACATCAGCTCCTGATTAAAACCACACATGCACAGCACCGTGGATCTACAGAGGGAGTTCTGTATTTGTTCCTCAGTGGTCATGGCCAATGCCAGATACTCTTGGACTTTGAGTTCTCTTTCTTCTTCCACTTCTAAGACCCTGAAGACTTATGTATCGACTTATGTTGTCAGCCTGCGTTGGTGGTGACCTTCTATACCACACACTTTTACAGGAAAGATACCTAGGACTAGGACTTCTTGACAGCCATGCTGCTGGTTCACCATGTCACTTGAGACAAATCTATGTGATTTCCTTTCAGTGTCCAAAAAAAAAAAAAGAGTAGCCTGCATTTTCTCTATTTTTTTTGGATTGTTTTGAAAACATAAGTAGATATTGAAATGCTCTGAATAGCATCTATGTGTGCAAGGCAATATTCTTCTAAGCATCTTCTGCTATGCCAGTATGTTGTTGCTGTTAGATGCCGTTGAGTCGGTATCCGGCTCATAGCGACCCTATATACAACAGGGGAAACACTATTGTCAGTGCTTCTCTGCTGTTCATAGGGTTTTCAATGGCAGATTGATTTTTGGGAGTGGATTGCCAGGTCCGTCTCCCAAGCCTACAGCACCTAGTATTCCCAGGCAGTTTCCCATCCAAGTACTAACCAGGACCGACCCTACTTAGCTTCTGAGATCTGACGGGATCGGATGCACAGGGCTATGGCTGCAGGCATGCCAAGTATAGGATGTTTCTTATCAGACTCACTACTTTTCCAGATGGGTGGAAACAGCTTGCCCAGGATGTCCCTTGAAGTGACCCTGCTGGCCTAACCCCAGCTCATCCAGAGCCCTGGCACTCAGACACAGATTGAGAAAATGAGAGAAGGCACATGGAAATGGAGAGATAGAAATCAGTAAGTGGCAATAACACAAAAGTAGAATAACTATGAATACTAAACAGCACATTTTTATTTTAGTCAAAGCAAATAAGTCATAATTCTTCCAGAATGGCCAGAGGAAAACATCCTGGGAAATCTGTATGTTGAAATATAAAGAATAGATATGACGCTGGCCATTTAAGGCCTGGCATCAAGAGAGAGCTAACAGATCATAAACACAATAAAGTAAAAACAAAATTCCAACTTCTGAGGTACACTGCAAGGAAACACAGGATCAGAGGTGCTCTTGAGAGTCAGAAGTTATTTCAAGCTAATCAAATAGTGCTGCCCCAGCCTCACTTTATGCCCCAAGAGACGGAGGAACATCCAGCAAAACGCACCACTCTTGGCAGAGCCTCAGTGAACATTCGCTGATGGTGAGGCCAGTGAGGCAGATATCATGTCAGTTTTCAGCTGCATATCTTCCCTGACACCATAAACCACAACAGAGAACTGTAGCTGAATTAATTTCTCAGAAACTTCTCAGTTACTTTCCTAAGGCCCAAGGACAAAAAAGAATTAACACCATCAACCCCTTGTTCCATGTACACATGGGAAAAACATGTGCGATGTTTCATTGCCGAATTAGAAAACCAACTTTTGCACAAGCCTATCATGTTCCGTGCCTGCAGCCATAGCCCTGTGGCATCTGATCCCATCAGATCTCAGAAGCTAAGCAGGGTTGGGCCTGGTTAGTACTTGGATGGGAGACTGCCGGGGAATACCAGGTGCTATAGGCTTGGGAGAAGGACCTGGCAACCCACTTCCCCCCAAAAAAATCAATCTGCCATTGAAAACCCTATGAACAGCAGAGAAGCACTGACAATAGTGTTTCACCTGTTGTACACAGGGTCACTATGAGTCAAATACCAACTCAACAACACCTAAGAACAACAACAATCATACCCCTTGTTTTTTTTTTGTTTTTTTTTTGTTGTTGTTGTTTTAATTCAATTCAGTTCTTAAGTTTGCTGTTGTCAGGGCTCATACCTCAGCCTTAAACTGGTTATTGTAGGGAATAAAAGGAAAGATGGCCAATACCCATAAAAGATTACTATCTAAGCTAATCATTAGAAGCAAATGGCAGAAGATTTTAAAAACCAAAAAGCCTGTTTGTGTTTTATTTGAGGACTTAATTTGGTACTGATGTTTCAGAATGGATTTATTTAGCATGGTCAGAATTAGCACTACTTTTAATAAAGCAATGTAGTAACACTTTGAAAAGAGCTAAATCCTACAAAATGAAAAACAGAATTTCCCTTCAAATCTAAACATACATTCCTCCTCTCTTACAAAATAATCTCTCCTTTTCCTCCATTCTTTGCTAAAATAAATGAAATTGTCCACAAGAGACTCGTGCTACCTCTAGCTTAAGAGGACTCCAGGTCTATGAGAAATCTGTGATGACGCAGGCATTCAGTAAACTGCCTCCATTTTGTCGGGCAGAGAGTTGCTCATTGAAAGAAGTGTCTCTAGGGGAAAGCCTTGGCTACCTGAAATTTTGCCTTCTGGAATCTTTGTGCTCTCTCTAAAATGGTTCAAGATCTGGAAGGGCCTTGAAAACTTAAGAGTAAACAGACAGAACCTCTTTGTAGGCAAAAGATATTTGTTTCTCTCTTTCACACACACACACACACACACACACACACCATTAAAGTTTTAACGACACAAAGGTTATATCCATGATTTTGTGGGACAAGAGTTGTGTGTCTTTGTACAAGTTCCTTACTTCAAGGGTCTTGGGATCTCCTTTGTAAACTTGGATGAGGCCTCATGGATTTGGAGAGGAATAGATGACACAATATATAGAAAGTACTTAGGACGGTGTCTGGCACATGGTAAAAATCAATGAGGTAGTTGTCATTGTCATCAACGTCCTCACTGTTACTTAATATCAGGATGATGAACTTTATGATGAGAGGGGCAGAGGTGAAAGAAAATATAAAGAGATAGAAAGGGAGACAAGAGGTTAGTTTTCACAGTTTAGTGTTTATTTTAGGAATGCACCAAAGGTGAGGAGGCCGACCAAGCACAGACAGAAGGTAGGAGACGGCAATTGCAGGGAAGGAGAAGCATGTGGCCCACATGCGACATCAACAAAGAGTCCTGAGAAGTGTCCAGTGGTCCTGCTGCGCTGGGGGTAGGGCAGTCAGCCTCTGTGCGGCACACTCTGGGGTTCCAAAGGCAAAGGCTGTGTGCAAACAAGCTGAGGGTCAGTGCACTCTCCTGAGGCTTGCCGCAGCTTCAATGAGTGTGCAGCTTCCGTCTTCCTACCCTTACAGGTTTAGGTCTGTCTCCTTCGCCAGCCAGATTTCTAAGGTCATGACCATGTCCTTATCATTTCTCTCTGTAGTCCCTCCAGCACAGTGTCATACAAGTAGTAAATCTGCCATGAATGCTGAATGCATGAATTCTCTTGGTGGTGTTAGGTGCCATCGAGTCATGTCTAACTTACAGCGACCCTCATAGGGTTTTCAATGGCTGATTGTTTCAAGACTATCAAGCTTAAGGAACTGAAGGAAAAATTCAAGCCTCCAGTGGCAATAATGAAGGATTATCTCGAGGGAAAATATTAAACGACACAGGAAACATCAAAAGAATGTGGAAGGAATACACAGAGTCATTATAGCAAAAAAGAATTGATGGACAACCAACCATTTCAAGAGGTTGCATATGATCAGGAGCCAATGGTACTGAAGGACAAAGTGGAATCTGCCTTGAAGGAACTGGCAAAACACAGGCCCCAAGAATTGATGAAAATCACTTTTCACAAAGAGGTGCAGGGAATGAGAAGGGAGCTCCCCTCAACGCCATGTCTTAGGTTACCTGCATGGACAGGGACTTCTTTAATGTATCACCAATAACTACATTGAAAACTTTTTTCTGAACTATCTCAGACTGGGCTGGGGTTTAGCTCAGTTGGTAGAGTGCTGCTCTGCACTCTCTGAGGCACTGGGTTTGATCCCCAGTAGTGCAAAAATGGGAGAAGGACCTGGAAGCCCACTCACAAAACAATCAGTCATTGAAAATCCTATGAATGACAGAAAAGCACTGACATAGTGCGTGGCACAGTGTCAGAAAGTGTTTTGTTCTGTTGTCCATAGGGTCACTATGAGTCAGACCCAACTTGAAGGTACCTAACAACAACATCACAATTTAAAATTATGCTCCATGTATACTCCCTAAAAATATAAGAGAGTAATATGTGATATTATGCCATACAATGGAATTTTGAAAGCTTTTGGCACTTGTATGGTTGACCTTAGAAAACTGCTCTATGTATTGATTTCAACAGTAATTTTCTGAGAACTTGCTTAGTTCTCAACCTCCCACAAGGGACCAGAGGCTCCAAAATGCATAAGACAGTGAGCCCTCCACGTGCATTTCCTTACTTTCAGTCAGAATCTAGACACATAGAGCAGTGTGTCTAAAACTCATCCATCTGAAAAGTCAAGATCTTTGCATGCTTTTTTTGCTCAAATTTAAACATTTGATTAGTTTTCCATAGCAAAGAACAATTTATGGATGACGTCCTCAGAAGACCAAATACATTGAAATGATAAACATCATTTTCAGGTAGCACAAACCATTGCCCTTTTAACCTACTAAGTCAAAAAGAAAAAGACGAGAGAGAAGCACTTCCACTTTCATACTGTTCTCAAGAAATGCACAAGACTTTTGGGAACTTCATTGATTTTGTAGTGTTCAGCCAAAAATCCATTCTGTGCAATCATCTATTAAAAGAAAACAAAAAGCAAGAAACTGAGAGAACAGATCCAGGAGGACAAGGCAAAGTCAGCCGAGTGATGACCACTCCCTCCAATGCCCCAGCCTGTCCTGCCCTGCCACATGTGCTCACGACTCGGGACGGAAGAGTCTGATATTTAACCGGGTCTGAGAGTTACAAAACCAGAGAAATGAGGTCAAAACGTTCCTCCTTAGCCCTGGACACTTTTATCCAGCCACTGAAAAGCTATTAAACAACACACAGGTTACTGGTTTTAAGCTACTATGACCTAGTAAATGTTACCCCAAATGGCAGTCTACTCTAAAATAATTATTTTGAATCAGCCCAATGTTCCCCATTTGAAGTTGTATCGTTAGTGAACACAGTGTTCTTTCCTACTTGTCTTTAACATGTACTTAGAGAAAGAGACCAGAGGGACAAGCTCAATAAAACTGGACAAGATGAGCAGGAGGAACAGGCTAGGTCCACAGTTCAGCATCAAGATGCATCGGCCACACTAAGCTCTTGTCTGAGTCCTGAAGGTTTGAGGTCTTTATCTGAATAGTGCACTAAATGCTTGGCTTGATGATACACACTTTCATCAGAGATCGATACAACAGAAATAGGTTAAATTGAGGATCTAACCAACAAAGCCTTCTCCCCAAGTCTCTGTGAGACTTGCAATGGGTGGTCCACCTGTGGTGGCTCTATTCCTGCATATGACAAAAGTGTACAAGGCAAAATGCTTATTATTCCTGTATATGGGAGGACTGTTACCCCACCATCTCCTCTGTTTCATCTCTGCCACTGCCACCCCAGGAACAGGCCTACAGAAATAAAAAACAAAAAGTTTCTAATTCCAAGATCTCCTTGAAAATATTAAGGCATTTTAAGGATCCAAACTAAGGCTGGTATTAGTTGATCATTTTCTGGAACCTGCTCCCAAACCTCTCACTTATTGATTAGTTTTTTTCTATGTCATGCATTTTGTTTGTTATTTGCTTTGCTTGAAAGAGGAAAAATCACACATACACATGCCTAATGGATAGCAGGATGAGCCTACTGGGAGTTTTCAAGCCATCAGAAAATGACTGGAACTTTTAGTAAAAGATTTAACTTCTCATAAATGCATAATCGTCCCATTAATTTCCCACCACAAAGACAAAATAAGACTCAATGTGGGATGAGGTATAAGATGGCACAATACAAGCAGCCTCTGTGTGATGCAGTGAAGCAAAGGAGTTAGGACAGGAAGGAACAGACTCTATTCCAAGGAGAGAAAGACTGGAAAAGCACAGAAACTAAAAGGGAGATAATAGGATAGTCTTAAAGTGCAGAAACAAGAAGAGCTTCACAATGGCAAAAGAGTGAGCAGGCTGTGACTCCAGGGCCTCCCATGGAGGAGCGGCTAAAGCCTCCTTCCAAAGGTGAACCCAACAGCCCTGTGAAGACACTGGCAGTCCCTCAGGACAGGCTCACAGTCCTTGAAACCCTTCAATCCATTTGAGGGATTTGGTGAGATAATGGCTCACCCTGACTGAAGGGTCACCATTGGAGAGATCGATTTTGCCATCTCCATATCTCCCTGGGCTGTGATCAGGCACCATCTTGAGAGAGAATCCATTGTCTGAGACTGAGCTACTCCTGGCTCCTGAAAACAAGAACAATCATGGGTCAGGGAGCTTGGGGGTAGCCTGCACAACCCCAGGGTGGGAACAGCTGCCTGAGACAGTTACGGGGAGGAGGAAGGTGGTGCACCAACATGCTGAGTTTAGGCTGCAGAAGGCTCTGGCAAGGTGAAAGCCAGCCCCACCTCCAGCGGTGGGGGAAGACACCCCATCTCCTGGGAAACTGTGGGGGACTGGCAACTCTTGAGATCTGTCATGTGGTTCACAGCCTGGACAACTTAGAGCTCTGAAGCTCCGTGACAGCTGAGTACTTGATCTCTGCAGCCTCCCCTAGTCCTCTGAGGGTTCAACCTCTGGCAGTTATGAAAGCACTGAGACAGGTCATTCATTACAGATCTCAGTGAACCTTTTGCTTCTCTCATTCTCCAAAGCACCATGAAGATATCACTTGGCTTGGACATTAACCGTCCTGGGGGTAAAAACTGGGGAGTCCCAGGCATGGGAGAGAACCTGCCCACCACACAAACAGCAGGATTTGCATGGCCAGCAGAGGCTCCAGGCGCACAAGAAAAGAAGTTCCTGTAGTGAAGTCTGGACAGTCAGACATCTACCCACCTATGTAACTGACAGAAAAGAGACTCCAAGCTCAATGGACCACTACCTCCACCTCCACCTGTTGTTGTTGTTAGGTGCCATTGAGTCGTGTCCCACTCATAGCAACCCTTATTGGGTTTTCAATGGCTAATTGTTTCGAGATTGCCTTGGGAATGGGTTGCCACGTCCCTCTCCCGTTTTTGTGGTCCTGGGAATAGAACTCGGGACCTCAGAGACTGCAGAGTGGTGCTCTAGGAACTGAGCTACATCCCAGCCCCTCCACCTCCACCTAGCAGACTCCAATATTAGTAGACACAGGAAACCCTGCTCTAAGACTTTGTCATTTTTCTCCTTTTTTTTCCCCTGTGCGGGGATTGAACCCAGGGTTTTTCACTGGGCAGAGGCTCTACCACTGTGCATACTGCCAGCCCTTATTTTTATTCTGAGACAGAGTCTTGCTAAGTTGTACAGGCTGCCTCTGACCTTGGCCTCATGACCCTTCTAC